>JBBPBX010075128.1:3709-17417 GCA_038048925.1 Garcialebias charrua | reverse complement strand
GGACTTCGCCCTCCTGCCTCTCCCCTTGTCGGACCTGTTCAGCCATCTGCCTCACGGAAACGAACCCAAGACTGCCTTTCACGACCACGAGTAAAGCCTGCCTCTTTCAACATTATTCGCCTCTCTGCCAACCTGTGTATGATCTCGCTTCGAACCAAGGAAAACCCCCTTCGTGTGAAAGTCCGCACGAAGCATCAACGTAAACAAGGAAGTAAAGCCGGACTACGTCACTACCGGCCTACGTCATCAAGGAATTCCCTTCCGATCAAAAACAGCCTAAAAAGGTTAGTGTTTTTATTAAAGATAAAAACATCTACCTGTTCAAATCCTGTCACTAATATTATAATCTCTTGTGCAGAACTCAAGTTACCGGTGACGATCAGGACCCATTCCAGCTTCCTGTTTCTCAATAAAATTGTTAAAACTTTTCCAGTGTTCGGTTTATTAGTGAAACTCAAAAACTCAGTCATGACATTAAATCTGGCCAAACAGAGTTTCACTACCACACTGGTTAACAATTTTTTTGAAAACAAACAAACTGATCAGTCAAGTGTCCAGTTTACAACCTGTCTCTCACCTCATTCTGATTCTAGAACTGAGTATCTGGCGCCATCTGTTGGACTAGCCCAGTCATCACAGGCCATGGCTTCCAAGGAACCTAAACTGACTCCTCCTGAGGTTTTTTCTGGTGACTCATCTCAATGCAGACCATTTCTGACTCAATGTGAAATACAGTTTGAACTACAACCCTCTGCTTTTCCATCTGAACGTTCAAAGGTGGCCTATGTAGTCTCCTTATTATCTGGCAAAGCTAAAATTTGGGGCACTGCTGAATGGGCAAGAGACTCACTGATCTGTTATAAGTACAGAGATTTTTCTGCTGAACTAATGAGAGTGTTTAATCATGTTCTTCCCACTCAAGAGTCAACCAGAGGACTTCTGAAATTACGTCAAGGCAACCACAGAGTCTCTGAATTAATCATAGATTTTCACACTCTGGCTGCTGACAGTGAATGGAATGAGAAAGCTCTTCAAGATATCTTTTGGCAGGCTCTCAATGACGACATCAAGGATGAGTTGGCTGCACGTGATCCTCCGTCCACCCTCAGAGAATTGGAGGCAGTGGCCTCCAGGATTGATTTACGCCTTCAAGAACGTCGCAGAGAGGTGAGGCAAACTCGGTCTGAAAGGGTAATGTACTCAACCCCCAGATTCTTCACCCCAGAGCCAAAACCACTTTCACCACCCTCACCATCTGCAGAGGAACCCATGCAAATTGGAAGGTCCAGACTGTCTCAACGAGAGAGAGAAAAGAGGCTTCAGGAGGGATTATGCTTTTATTGTGGAGTTGCAGGACACCAAGTTGCTACATGCCCGGTCAAGTCCAGAACTGCTCACCAATATCCAAAATATAGAGCCGCCACCTCCTCAACAGGACCACCTCTACTTCACGTCAGCGCAAACCTCCAAGCCAATGGTAAGGAAATACCAGTAAGACTTTTTATTGATTCTGGTGCAGACTCTGAATTTATGGACATTAATTTTGCAAAATCTCTGAACCTCCAGACGTTTCCTACAGAGATACCTCGCAGAGTTCTAGCTCTAGATGGTCACCCTATCAATCAGACTAGTATGGTGACACAAGAGGTTCAACTCCAGATTTGTGGTAACCATGTCGAGAAAGTAAGATTCTTCCTCATCAACTCTCCAGATTTACCCATTGTGATGGGAGCTACTTGGTTGAAGAAACACAATCCTCAGATCGACTGGAGAAGCAGCAACATCCTGGGGTGGTCTGAGCAATGTTTATCTTCTTGTCTACAATCTGCACAACAGACCAGTGATATTATCAAAATAAAGGAGGAGACTCCGGATCTGACTCATGTTCCTCATTGCTACCACGATCTAGCCAAAGTTTTTAGCAAAAGTAAGGCTATGTCTTTACCACTCCATAGGCCCTACGACTGCTCAATTGAGTTATTACCAGGCACTACACCGCCAAGGGGACGTTTATTTTCTTTGTCCCAGCCCGAACAAAAAACTATGCGAGAATACATTTCTGACTCCCTGAAAGCAGGAATTATCAGACCCTCATCGTCACCTGCAGGTGCTGGTTTCTTTTTTGTTGGAAAGAAGGATGGGTCACTTCGACCATGCATTGACTATCGTGGGTTAAATGACATAACCGTAAAGAATAAATATCCTCTGCCTTTAATGACTTCTGCATTTGATCTAATTCAGGGTGCCAAAGTATTTACCAAACTGGATCTTCGTAACGCATACCATCTGGTCAGAATTAAGGAAGGAGATGAATGGAAGACTGCTTTCAACACCCCATCAGGTCACTACGAATATCTTGTTATGCCTTTTGGTTTAACCAACGCCCCAGCAATCTTTCAGGCACTAGTCAATGATGTACTCAGGGATTTTATCAATATAAATGTTTTTGTTTACTTGGATGACATTCTGATCTTTTCCAAGGACTTAGATTCACATATCAAACACGTTCATGCCGTCCTCCTCCGTCTCCTACAAAACAATCTTTTTGTCAAGGCTGAGAAATGTGAGTTTCACACGACCAATACCACTTTTCTTGGCTTCAAAATCACACCTGATCAAATATCCATGGATCCCTCAAAAACCTCTGCAGTTCTGGATTGGCCAATACCTCAATCACGGAAACAGTTACAACGTTTTCTTGGTTTTGCAAATTTCTATCGAAGATTTATTAAGAATTACAGTTCCGTCGCTTCTTCTCTCCATGCCTTAACCTCCACCAAAAACTCTTTCATTTGGAATCAAACTGCTGAATACGCCTTCAGTAAATTAAAATCCTTGTTTACCACGGCTCCTATCCTTAGATTCCCTGATGTGGATAAACAATTCATCGTTGAAGTTGATGCCTCTGATACGGGCATTGGGGCCGTTTTAAGTCAACGCAGTGATGATGAAAAAATTCACCCATGTGCATTTTTCTCCAAGTCTCTCTCCCCAGCTGAGCGCAACTATGATGTAGGAGATCGTGAACTACTCGCTGTTAAGTTGGCTCTTGAAGAATGGCGTCATTGGCTGGAGGGGGCTAATCATCCCTTCATCGTTCTCACCGACCACAAAAATCTTGAGTATCTACGATCTGCCAAGAGACTTAATCCACGTCAAGCAAGGTGGGCTCTGTTCTTTGGACGTTTCAATTTTTCCCTTTCCTACAGACCCGGGACCAAGAACGTCAAACCAGATGCTCTATCTCGTTTATTCGAGAAGGAACAGACCAGTGGTCCAGAGGAGTACATACTACCCAAAGAGATACGTCTGTCCATCACCCAGGTCGAGAGGGAGGTCAGGGAGGCCCACCAGAACCATCCTCCACCCAGGGAATGCCCGGCTGACCGCCTTTTTGTACCAGATCACCTCATCACAAAGGTACTCATGTTCTGCCATGCTTCGCCTATTTACTGTCATCCAGGGATTGAGAGAACTCTAACCATAGTCAAGTCACAGTTCTGGTGGGGTTCCTTGTCTAAGGACGTTAGAGAGTTTGTTGGGGCCTGTACCCAATGCTCCCTGGCTAAACCCTCTCGACGTCCACCGGCGGGTCTCCTGAGGCCACTGCCCATACCATCACGCCCCTGGTCACATCTTGCAATGGATTTCGTCACCGGCTTACCACTGTCTGGAGGTAAAACAGTCATTCTAACTGTCGTTGACCGGTTTTCCAAGATGGTTCATTTGATTGCATTGGAGGGGCTACCCACAGCCAAGGAACTAAGCAATGTCATGATTAAGGAAGTATTCAGGTTGCATGGGATACCCAAGAACATTGTGTCTGATCGGGGTCCCCAATTCATCTCTAAGTTTTGGGGCGAGTTCTGTAAGACTCTTGGCATTGAACTAAGTCTCTCCTCAGGCTATCATCCCCAGACTGATGGACAATCTGAGCGCGCCAATCAGGAGATGGAGACCCGCCTACGCATTCTCTGTGGTGATGATGGGACCAAATGGGCAGAACATCTTCCTATCGTCGAGCATGCTATGAACTCTCTTCCTTCGAGCGCCACTGGTCTGTCTCCGTTCTATGTCCTCTATGGGTTCCAGCCACCAGTGTTTGCCGCCCAGGACCAGGCTGCTATGGTCCCCTCTGCGTTCCAAGCAGCTCAACGATGTCGCCGAGTCTGGACCAAGGCCCGCAAACAACTCCTCAAGACTTCTGCAGTCTACACGAGGTCGGCCAACCGTCGTCGGACCCGGGAACCTGCTTATCAAGAAGGACAAAAAGTGTGGCTATCCACCAAGGACTTGCCTCTTCGTGTTGACTGCAGGAAATTGGCTCCCCGCTTCATTGGACCTTTTCCCATTTCCAAAGTGGTGAACCCGGTGGCAGTCAGGCTCAGGCTCCCTAGCACCATGAAGATCCATCCAACGTTCCATGTGTCTCGGGTCAAGCCCGTCCAGTATTCTAGGTTCATGCCCGCCTCCAGGCCTCCTCCTCCTGCCCGACTCATTGACGGCTCTCCTGCCTACACCATCAACCGTATCATGCGTTCTCGACGCTGGGGACGGGGTGTCCAGTACCTCATTGACTGGGAGGGTTATGGCCCTGAGGAACGTTCGTGGGTGCCTGCTCGCCACGTCTTGGACAGACCGCTCGTCGCCCGGTTCCACCGGGATCACCCTGATCAGCCTGGTGGTCCGTCAGGAGCCGGACCTTGAGAGGGGGGTACTGTCATGATCCACGTTCTGTCTGTTTGTCATGTCATGTTCACAGCAAACACATCATTGTTCCCTCCTCCCACATGCCCAATGCCTCATTAACGATCATTGCACTCACCTGTTTGTTCCTGTATTTAAGCCCCACGTCCACAGTCATTCCTTGCCAGATTTATGAACGGTTTTGCCTAGTAGTTATCCAGCGCCCATGTCTTGTCCTGTCTTGCCTGCTACGACTCTGTTTTGGTTTTTTGGTCTCACGTCTCTCGCCTCAGCCCCTATTGGTACTGTCTCGGACTCTGCTTCCCTGGTTTTGACTCCTGCACACGCTACTGGACTTCGCCCTCCTGCCTCTCCCCTTGTCGGACCTGTTCAGCCATCTGCCTCACGGAAACGAACCCAAGACTGCCTTTCACGACCACGAGTAAAGCCTGCCTCTTTCAACATTATTCGCCTCTCTGCCAACCTGTGTATGATCTCGCTTCGAACCAAGGAAAACCCCCTTCGTGTGAAAGTCCGCACGAAGCATCAACGTAAACAAGGAAGTAAAGCCGGACTACGTCACTACCGGCCTACGTCATCAAGGAATTCCCTTCCGATCAAAAACAGCCTAAAAAGGTTAGTGTTTTTATTAAAGATAAAAACATCTACCTGTTCAAATCCTGTCACTAATATTATAATCTCTTGTGCAGAACTCAAGTTACCGGTGACGATCAGGACCCATTCCAGCTTCCTGTTTCTCAATAAAATTGTTAAAACTTTTCCAGTGTTCGGTTTATTAGTGAAACTCAAAAACTCAGTCAGACACTGACGTTAGAGTATTCGGTCCTTCTCGATTGGTTGGTTCAATCCGGGAATGGGAGGAGATTAGTTGACGTCAAGTAAAAGTCAGGAAGAAATTGTTTACATGAGGGAGAACAGATTGTATTAGGAGAAGAGCAGAAACAGACGCCAGCTTCTGATTTAACCTAGTGCTTGAATAATATATCCTTTTTTTTACAATCATTAATGTAGTCAATATTCATAATCAACTTTCTTATTGTCAGGGGTAACTCTAGCTTGGCAGCCGATGATAATAAATTAAGTGCTTACTTATTTGTGCAAAGTGCGACTTTTACATTTACCCGAATAAACCAATATGATTGAAACACAGCTGTCAGGAAAAGGACAAAGAGGAGATATACAGATGCAGCTAGAAATATATTGTGGTAGTTGGACTGAGGACAGAAAGAGATGGAAGAGGATTACTCGCTGTAGCAATCCCCGAGGAGGGAAAGAAGAAGAAGCTTGGGTACTCATGTTTCTGACACAGCTATCCATTAGTTGACATTGCCTTTGTTGAACTTTCATACATGAGGGCAACGACTAGCATGTTTAGATTAATGACCCACTAGATTACATACTCTCTCAAATGGCCATTAGCATGTCATGGCTGGGAATTGGAACAACGATTGTCAATGAGAATTTCCTGGCTTACATTGAGAATCTTGATGCTGACAACATATTTGTTCATCTACTGTTTGAATAAAAACATCTGACTAGACTTATATGCTTTGTATTTACTGACATCAGTGAACTTTGCTGTTTCCAGTCGCTACTGCAAACCAGAAAGCAACTTCAACTTTCAAAAGCTATGACTTCAAGATCCTCGAGGTCTTGCTTGCAGACATGTAATTTAATACGATTTCAAAATACACACTGAGCTATATTTTCACTTTCACACACTGTAGTGTTATTTTTTTTATTTGTTGTCTGCTGTAAGAGCCACTTGCAGGGAAATATATAATTTTAATATTTAATTTCTGACTGCAAAAGTAATTATTTTTCTTGATTTTGAATTATTTTGAGCTGTAGGCTTCTGAATAACTTTAAAGTATGATTAGAAGTCATGCTTTACTTGACAATTTTGTAGATGTCTAATCTCATAACTGAAAGAATTTAATGAATGAACGAAATAAGTATTGGACATTCTAAAAACAAAACATTTAAGCATTTTATTGAAAACAAAACCCAACTTTTTTTGTCGATTTGCTGAGATCCAATAATAAAATGTTTTTCCTTTGAATTATTTTTTTTCCCTTTAGCCAGGTTATCATTTTACAAACATTTTGTAAATTTATTTTTACAGCAGTTTTTTGCTTACCTTTTTAAATGTATTTATTATTCTTGAGACAATCATGCATACTTTATAGCCACTTTAACAAACCGAATTCAAACATCCTAAACACATACATGACTTGTACTACCACACAATGTGAAGATATGTATTTATTTAAATATATATTTATATGCACACGCTTTGGACATTGGCCTCTTCTTATTTGACCATAAACATTTTATCAGTGTGTGTCGAGAGACAAAGTCAGCTTCATCAAACATTCATCCTCATGTAGCTCTGTTCCAGACTTCGCTCAAGCAGAAGCACATTTCTTTCTTCATATTTGTGGTGTGAAGTCTTTCCATCTCTCATGTGGAAAACAAAGAACAAAAGAAAACCTGGACACAATAATTTGAGTTGCTGTAACTTGAAGGAATGCACATTACCACAATGCAAGCCAAGATAAATATTTAAATAAACATCATGAGAAAATCTGTAACACACTCACACACGTATTGAATGTGGATGTCAGGACTCAGAACATCTGCCTCCAGGGAACATCATGGCAGCTGTGACATTAGCACACAGAAGTTTACATGCAACAGTGAGAGGCATCGATGCATTTTATGTTTAGTTTTGTTTATCTTTATTTCCTATTTACATCTATATTTCTCTACAATTTATGTATCAGAGTGGGGGTAGTTTTATTAACATTTTTGCACCTTATTAAGTATGATCACCTATTTGTTAAGACTAGTTGTCCATACAAGGACCGAGCACTGGTCTTTTTGTGATGGCACACTATTTCTTAGATACGCTAAGGTTTTAAGTGGGTTTATATTAAGGTTAGCGGAGTTTTTAATATCTCAGTGACTCCCTTGAATCAGACCATTGACTAAATCAGTTGAAACTTGAGTCAAGAGGAGAATTCCTCTGAGTAAGTTTGTGCAAGGAATTTAGCATTAATGTTCAGAGAACTTCCCACTCTGGAATGATGGATAACAGAGACGGGTAATGTGGAAAACTTTAATCACAACTTTTATATATCTCTACCTAAAAATGTTTATACATCACATGAGTTGTGGGGTTTTCTGTGTTTTGTGCCCTACAGCATGCTCCTGTGTTTTCTCTTCATTGTGTTTTGCTCCTGTCACACCCGTCCTTCATCCTAATCATCACCTCAAGTGTTTGTCTTTCTTCCTCATCAGTGTCTCCATATATTCAGCATCCTTGCTTTTTGTCAGTTGTCTGTGAATTGTCCCTAAAGGCTTTCGTGTCCTGTCTCCCTTCATGTCCTTAAATGTAAGTTTGCTGCCCTGACAGCATTTTGTTCTACTTTGTATTCTGTTTTTGAATTTTCTACATCTACCCTATACAGTAATCTGTCTGTTTTGCTACTTTGACATCTTTGTTTTAATTTGTTTGAAAAAAAATCTGTATTTCTCTCTTATGCTTGTCTATTGTTGATTGTTTAAGGAAATTCTACTGTTGCTGTTGTCATCATTCTTTAGTTTGTAGACAGGTCCCTCTTGTAAATGAGTCCTCGACGAGGCTCAATGAGATAACCTGACTAAATAAAGTTTGAATGAAACTTTATTTAAAACAAACTGTTCCTTATACCTTTGGAGTTCCTTGTTGCCTTCCTGCACATGGGATCAACACATTAGACAAGTCATGATATTAGGCTAGGTTTGACCTTAATGAATGGATAATGGCTGGTATGAAGCCATGAAATTAGTACATTTAACTTCAGTTTTATTGTTTGTAATAGAAAATATCTTTCCCGTTTCCTGCTAAGTTACTTAAAAAGTTATTGTTGAGGCCAAAGAAGAGAATATGGATTCCAATTGAGGTTGCAGTTTAGCTCCCGTAGGATGGGGTGGAGTGTAGATGGAGAGGTTTGAGTCTTCTGCAACATTTGTGGGTCTTTCTCTATCTTTTTAGAACTTTTCTTCCCCATTGTACTTATGGCAAGAGAAGAGAAAAGGGTCTAAGAGGAATGTATAAATTTCTTTCAAAAGGTTGTGACAGCCTGCTCATTTTCAGAGCTGCTCTCATTACTTTTTGTTCTTCCTTGGCCCCTCCCATCCTGCCACACTTAAAGACGCACCTGGATCACAGCTGTGAACTCACCTGATTGCTCCACTGTTCAAGCTCGTTTCCCCTTCCAGTTAAAAGATGGCAGTTTCTCTCCAGACCAGAGAGTCAAGGATTCCACTAGTGTTGCGTCCCTGGTTAAACTATTAAAATTTAATCCGAGGTTGTGCAATCCCTCGCCTGTGCCAAAACCCTTCACTTCCTGCTGGAAGACATCACCGTGGACCGACAGAAACAAACAAAAAGGAAACGTGCATCTACTCCTGTGCGCTCTCCGCTGTGAATCCGGAGATCCTGGAAGCGTGTGACGTCACCCAGTTCATTATTCGTAAGTCCCTGAATTAAATATTTAAAATTACTAAAAATTAATCAGTTATGCCCCATAGTGATTTCAAAAATTACATTTGTTCATTACAGATGACAAAAACAAAAAACAACCTATGGATTTCTGATTCTGCTTTATCTGAGACCTGTAAGTCTATTTATTCTTTTTCCTGTTTTTTATTGTAAGCATTTAAATGGCACTTGGGCCTGATTATTGTTTTTGTTATTCCACAGCTCTTGCTGTGGAGCAGTAAAATATGGGAGCAGTAAATATATGGAACCTTTGACCTGTTGATTGTGGAAGACAAGAAAAGACTTGAGAACTTATTTTTGTGGGGGGGGATTTGTGTTTATTTTGTTTATGGACATTTAAAAATATAAAACCTGAAAAAAAGAAAAAAAAGTGAAATTATGTGGAAGATGTTTTGTTTGTTTTTTGTGTAAAAGAAAAAAGGATGAAGTTTTGTTGGTTTTTTTTGTCATTCAAATTGTAAAGGGTCAACACCATTAAGTGGATGGTCCTTGTGTGACAGGTTAAAAAAAATAAAAAATACAAAAGTAACTCAAAATTGGTCATCCTAACTGTCAGGAGGGATACCTGGCTGGCACCCCTTTTAATAAAACCGTCACATAAAAAATGGCACCCCAGATGGGACAGTTTTTTGAATGACAACTTTATGATCTGCACTGAAAAATAAATAAATAAATATAAAAAATAAAATAAAAATAAAATGAGCACAGAAGCAAACAAAATAGATCACCCTCCAAACAAAATAGATCACCCTCCAATCACTTCCACCCCCCCAAAGGTGATGACCCCTATATGCTCCACAGCATACTCTCTCCTGGACATGGAATTAACCAAGCTGGATTTGATGTTGGATTCCCCTTTGGTACCACAGCCTCCTTCTCAAGCTCAACACAAGACACAGGCTGCACCTGATGTTCCAGAAATGGAGTTAAAAACTGCCATGGAGGAAATAAAAACCAGTGTTAGATGGGAGATGAGCAATATGAGGGACACAACAATAAAAAGTGTGAAAAAATTAATTCAAGACCATGGACAAGAACAATACAAACGGATGGATGCACAGTTGGAATACATACTCTCACAAACGAAAGCCGCTCTTGGATGGAGACTGAAACACCATCAGTCTGAGCTACTAGAGGAGTTCAAATCCCTTCTCACCCCAGTTACAGCCAGCATCTCTGCTCTGCAAGAAGAGGTTTCCCGCTTGCAGGGGGAGATTTCAGCATGTCAAATCACCATCAAATCTGTAACAGAGGAAATAGTCACAAAAATCCAACCAGTTCAGACCTGCCATCAGACCACAATAATGGATGACACTGCACAGACAATGTATCAGGGTGTACCAAAATCAATAACATTTACCAACAAACCCCGGATGGAATCTACTGTTCGGCCTGGTATAGCACCAGGTGGCACCACCTTTTTACTAAACAGGAGTCGAGACCAGGGGAAAAGCCCTGTGAAATTATTGTTTCCAACGTATGGAAAATTAGAAGACCCCCCTGATCCTCTACAATATCTGGAACGGTGTGAGGATTATTTGGCTCTAAATTCATTAACAGATGAAGAACTTATGGCTACATTAAGGAATGTGTTGCATGGCACAGCCAGAGACTGGTGGGATGTAGCCAGATACAAGGTTAATACCTGGGCTGATTTTCAAAAGCAGTTTCAGGCCGCTTTTCTCTCTGAGGACTATGAGGACGAGCTGGCAGAACGAGTGAGGACCAGAGTTCAAGGAGAGAATGAGAGCATCAGAGATTTCATATATATGTACCAATCTTTGTGCAGACGCTGGAAACCCCAGATTGAAGATGAGGACATTGTCAAGATGATCCTGAAAAACATAAATCCTACATTGGCCAGCCAGTTAAGGAGTAGCAGAGTAACAACTGTAGATGAACTTGTTCGTCTGGGACAGCAGCTGGAGAGAGACCGAGAAAACCAACAACAGTATGAACACAAGAAACAAGTAAAATTACCCCCTAAGCCACCTGAACATAGACCTCTTCACCATGACAACACAGTACGGCCAAGACAACCAAACTACAACCAAAATCCCAATCGCCCATCTCAACCATTCTGTTGGCGTTGTAAAGGCAATCATCCCCCTGCAGCCTGTCCACATGCTGGAACCAATCGATCCCCTTTACCTTCAAATCCTCCTCAACCGGTTAGCAGTCCATCACACCTCTCATCAGCTCCAGGCCCAGTGACTCTTGGGTCTCTCACAAACTCTGGATTTCCTAGTGAACACTGTCCTTCTGCCACATCCTCAACAAATTCCCTACCAAACCAGTTGATAGTTCCTATCAGCATACATTCCTGGAAAGGACCTGCAATTTTGGACACGGGTTCCTCTTATACACTGCTAAATGAGAAGGTGTGGAATGAACTAAATGGAGAACTTAAACCTTGGACGAGAGGACCTTTATATTTAGCAGATGGAGAAGGACGACAACCTTTGGGATGGAGTGAGATCACCATTAGCTTACAAAACCAGTCCATAAACTTACCTTGTGTTATCCTGTCTGCTCATCACCTCACGTTCCCTGCAGTCATTGGACTTAATTTCATTTCCCTCTCTGGTCTGCAGTTTGATGTTTCTGAAAAACGTTACTGGTTCAAGTTCAACAGAAAACAACAATACAGTTTTCTAAAAGAATCTGCTTCCTGGTCAAATGAACCTCAACAGCTTGCCTTTTTCTCAGCAATCGCTGAGCTTCGACGAGTTGCCTATGTTAACCAGACAAGGGCCAAACAAAGACAAAAACGAAACTATGATCGTGGAAGAAAAAATGATGACTTCGCAGAGAAAGATAGGGTGTGGTTCCGTTCTCACCCCTTGTCCAAAACCAACCAGTCATTCACAGCCAAACGTGCCCCACGATGGAAGGGTCCCTATCGTATAACAAGAAGGACTGGCCCTATCAATTATGAGGTTGTGTTGGAGGACACTGGTGAAGACCTTCGTGTGGTTCATATATCACAACTCAAACCTTGCTATCCTACAGCAGAAGAAGTGGACAAAGCATAGCGCCAAAAAAGTTCTGGACATATTCAATGAAGAAAGTGATGAAGAAGATTTCCATGGCTTCCCTTCTTCTGACTTATTGGCAAGATAGTTGTGGTATTGAAGAATATGAAAAATGTGTGTGAAATCAAATTGTAACTTGTATTCTCCCTTACTAGTTCGGGACCTCTCAAGGGGGGGGATGTGTGACAGCCTGCTCATTTTCAGAGCTGCTCTCATTACTTTTTGTTCTTCCTTGGCCCCTCCCATCCTGCCACACTTAAAGACGCACCTGGATCACAGCTGTGAACTCACCTGATTGCTCCACTGTTCAAGCTCGTTTCCCCTTCCAGTTAAAAGATGGCAGTTTCTCTCCAGACCAGAGAGTCAAGGATTCCACTAGTGTTGCGTCCCTGGTTAAACTATTAAAATTTAATCCGAGGTTGTGCAATCCCTCGCCTGTGCCAAAACCCTTCACTTCCTGCTGGAAGACATCACCGTGGACCGACAGAAACAAACAAAAAGGAAACGTGCATCTACTCCTGTGCGCTCTCCGCTGTGAATCCGGAGATCCTGGAAGCGTGTGACGTCACCCAGTTCATTATTCGTAAGTCCCTGAATTAAATATTTAAAATTACTAAAAATTAATCAGTTATGCCCCATAGTGATTTCAAAAATTACATTTGTTCATTACAGATGACAAAAACAAAAAACAACCTATGGATTTCTGATTCTGCTTTATCTGAGACCTGTAAGTCTATTTATTCTTTTTCCTGTTTTTTATTGTAAGCATTTAAATGGCACTTGGGCCTGATTATTGTTTTTGTTATTCCACAGCTCTTGCTGTGGAGCAGTAAAATATGGGAGCAGTAAATATATGGAACCTTTGACCTGTTGATTGTGGAAGACAAGAAAAGACTTGAGAACTTATTTTTGTGGGGGGGGATTTGTGTTTATTTTGTTTATGGACATTTAAAAATATAAAACCTGAAAAAAAGAAAAAAAAGTGAAATTATGTGGAAGATGTTTTGTTTGTTTTTTGTGTAAAAGAAAAAAGGATGAAGTTTTGTTGGGTTTTTTTGTCATTCAAATTGTAAAGGGTCAACACCATTAAGTGGATGGTCCTTGTGTGACAGGTTAAAAAAAATAAAAAATACAAAAGTAACTCAAAATTGGTCATCCTAACTGTCAGGAGGGATACCTGGCTGGCACCCCTTTTAATAAAACCGTCACAAGGTCAGTTTTGTTAGAAGGTCTGCTAGATTGTTGGATCTGAGGCCTGTTTTATTTTTGCCTGATTGAGGTTTGTTTAGTATATTGTTCAGCATTCAGGTCCAAATGAGTAGACTTTTCTATGTATTCAGTAATCTGTCCTGGGATGCTTCTTATGTATGATACATATGTATATAGATATACATATATGTATGTATGCTTAGATTTG
>JBBPBX010075127.1:0-17417 GCA_038048925.1 Garcialebias charrua | reverse complement strand
TTGATCTTTAGGTCCAATTACTGTAATTATAAATGCTTATATAGATGATTTCTGTGTATTTAGTTATTTTCTCACAATTGCAAATTATTTTGACATTCCATAAAGACTCTAAACAGCTCTCTTTCCAACATTCATGTGAAAGGTTGACACACTGTGTCAACCTCCCACCCTCCACCCTCCACTCCCACCAGTGTTGCTGAAAAGTCATTAAAGTCACGGGCTGTTTGTTTAATCTGCACGGGATCCAAACTACTTGTTGTTGTGTGAAGCCAGTCTTTATCTCAGCAGGGAGGCAGAATTATTTAGAGTAGCACTAACAGGAGACTCTGATGAGATGTGAATATATTCTTGTAAAATATTTCCATTAAAATTTAGCAACAGTTAAAGAACCAGATGTACAGTATTTTCCACAGTTTACTGACAGGAAATCATATCAACTGATGATAAATCTCAGAATGAAGTTTTTTTTCTTTTAAACTTTAAATCAAAAATGTACCCTCACAAAGCAAAAGTAAAAAAAAAGAAAAACTTCACAGGTTTACATGGATCTGAAGATCTTCTTGTAAGATCATGTTTCATGCACATATTATTTATTTATATTTGCTGCAACAAAACTCTTGGGCTCAGAGTCCCCAAATAATACATGAAAAGACAACAAAATATGTAAAATTATAAAAAAACATATATATATTTGGATCACTCCCATTCTATGAAATGAAATAGTTTAGTCTGAGAACAGTAGCCCCCCTCTTTAGCTTTAGTAATGCACATGTGCAACTAGAAGACTAGTCAAAGGAAGAACGTGTTTTCAGCAAACAGATTAGGTCAGATTGATCGTGCAATATTTAGTTGCTTTAAAACATCATATTATTTGTATGATGCAATAAAATCTGCTTACTTTGGCTGTTGACGATGAACTGAAAATGTTCAATTTAACATCAAACCTTTCACAGTGCTTACATTTATTTATTCATTTGGGTGTGCATATTGCTTAACTGATCTGTACATTACTGTGTAGATTGTACATGATGTGCATGGAACACAAACAATATTTAGGAAAACAATCAACAGAAATCACAAGAACGGAGCACAAAACGTTAAAATTACAGGAAAAAAGTTCAAACAGAAGCAATACTTATACAATTAACATTCAAAATATTAATCAGAGCTCTAAAAAGCTCTGTTTTAACAACAAAACATGCTTCCGTGTGTATAAAAGTGCCATCATTTTTCTGAGTGCTGTCATGGAAGAACCGTTTGATATGTTGGGTTTTGTTGGGAGGTTTCTCCTTGCTGTTGTGTCTGACATGTTTTAGCTTCTTTGTTTCTTTTCTAACATTTAAAAAATGTTTTGCTTTTAACACATTGCGACATGACATTTCAAAGTTCTGTTCTCCTCCAGGGCGAGGTGATCAGCATAACCAGACGAGTGGACGATAAGTGGCTGGAGGGCAGGATCTCTGGGACAAGCCGGAGCGGCATCTTCCCCGCCAGTTACGTGCAGGTCAACAAGATGCCCCGCACCAAATACTCCACGGACGACCCCCCATCGAGCCCCTTGTCTCCCACCTCCCCTGGACTCACGTTGCACAGCCCGTTCTCTCCCGCCTCACTGAGCCCGCGACCCGAGCACTCCCCAGTTAAACTGTCCTCACCTGTTCTATACGGCAGCCCTGCCTCACAGTCACGCTCCCCCATCCAGACGCACGCTCGTTCTCCTGACAGCACCTTCAGAATGGCTTCACCCACCAACCAGAACAGCCACCTGGCTGCACCACCCTCTGCTGGCCTGAGCTCCACAGTTAGAGCAGGTTCCTCTGTGCACAGAGCAGGAGCCCCCACTGATCGCTCACAGGTCTGACAGAGTCGCAGCATGTCCACACCTGCCTTCTGCACGTTCGTGCTCACGGAACACGGCTCATTATTTATTACGATGCAATGCGTGACATACAGTTGTTGTTTTTTTTCCCAGGGTGCACCTCAGATCGTGCCCTCTAATCCGCGCATCAACTCTCAGCCACAGAGCAGCCCTGGGTCAACGATGCTGCAACGTCAACCGTGCGTCGACCTTTCTCACGCCGAAAACAAACACGACCGTAGCAGCTTCGGCACAACTCCCGCTTTGACTCATTTGTCGTCTGTTTTAGGTACAAGGCGATTTACAACTACAACCCTCAGAATTTAGATGAGCTGGAGCTCAGGGAAGGGGACATCGTGCACGTGATGGAGAAATGCGATGACGGCTGGTTTGTAGGTAAAGGCTTTTGGATTTTAAATCACTTGAAAGAAAGCTAATATATTTCTGTGGTTTTTTTTCTTGATGCGAAAAAAACGACAAGATAAAAAAACATTTAAGTTGTAGTTTTGGGTATTAACACAGATGATGAGACACAAAAAGTAGTAAAAGTATCACTGCAACCTCACATAGGATCATTTGTATACAGTAGTTGGTTTAGATCGCCCTCTGGTGGACACTATGCAGCATTGCAGCAATGTTTTACACAAACATCCAGGTCACATGTTTTTGTCCATCTGTCACCAAAATGAAGCTCTGGATAGGCTTTATTGAAACTTTCAGAAAGTAATCGTATGATGTCAGCGATAGCATTCCTTCAAGAAATGCTCGTTTATTTAACTGGTTTCTGTTGATGTGACACGTTTTCTGCAGGTACGTCAGATCGGACTCGTGCTTTTGGGACTTTTCCTGGGAATTACGTGGCACCGGTTTGACTTCCTCACTTCACTGCCTGCCGCCGTCCATCGGGACTAACACGAGGCCTGCGTTAACTCAGCGGGGCCTGCATGTTCACACTGTACCTGAAAGAGAAGGGCGGAACAAAATGTGGTTTCACTCCTCACCTCCCTGCATGTATGCACACCTACGGAACGTGCGTGTTTGAGTGTGTGCGTGTTTACACAGAGACACATCACGTGAGAGGAACAGATGAATGCTGACGGGCCTGTTCAGATGCCCATACTGGATCTTTTATTTTGTACCACAACTATTTGCAGCTGCAGGAAGTTTGCATTCCTTCCCACAGAACATCACGGTTCCCTCAGAGGTTCCGACACGGCCCACTGCTGCACTCAGCTTTAAGTTGTCACAGTGCCATCACATACCACCGCTGGGAGAACAGAACGAGGAATACAGTGTGAATGCTGAGTGAGCTCGGCTACCATTAGCTTTCAGCTGGTGTTTTTGTTTGTTTTAGCTCTGACGACTCAGTTTCATCTTCTTCAGCAAATTTTGAAGAAGTCTTTCCGCACTCAGTGTTCACACTGCGTTTCCACACCCAGAAAAACAAATGTTCTCTAGTTTCTTTTGCATTTTGTTGGGATATTAATATTTTGAAATATCCCCCCCCCAGATTTTCTTTCAGATCTTTGAAAACTCCTGCAGCAGTTTTTTTGAAGAAACTGCAGAAAGATCATCTGAAAATACATGTTCTGGTTTCTGGATGGTTGCAGCATATTAGAATAAAACAATAAGTAAAGCTAAATGCCTTTGTATAAAATGTCAGGCCTCTGTGAATCTTGCAGCTGTTGTGTTGAATACAGTACTGTATACCGGTAGATAAAATGAACTCAGCAGATGGTGAAAAGATCCTGTGAAGTTACTGATTCATGCTGTTTGTGCAGAAATGGACCTTTAACCACATGCTTCTGTCCACAGCTCGCTCCATGTTTGCTGCTTTTACAACATTTTCGCTCCGGATTAACACTTTAAAAACAGCTTTTACAAAATAAACCCTCTACGTGCCAGAGTATTTTTGACAAGTTGTCACTAACTAGAACACCTCGTTCATATCTTATTTTTAATGTGACTGTTTCACTGTAAAATCTAATTTAGTAGCTACAAAAGAAGATTGTACAGATTGTAACAGTTTATAAAACTGAAAGGATAATATATATTTGTTAAATAAATGCAGTGTATTGCATATGCATGGTACGCAATTTACAAAAGATTTTATTAAATATTACAGAGTGAGACTGCAAGCATTGTGTTGCTGTGTTTATTCTGTTGCATGATAATAAAACCAGATGTGATAGATTACACATCCGGTTAAATGTGGCACAAAATATACACGGTATAATATTTTACTGATGCTTGGAATTGATTTATAAACTATAAGACTCAATTTTATTTTATATTTGCATAAAATTTATTATGCAGCAAAAAACATGAATGCATTTTCTTTATGGAGAATCCTCATAATGGATTTTTTTTTTGTACTTCAACCTCCACAAACAAGCTCAGTAATGGGAACAAAAGCCTATTTAAAACTAAGATACAGTACAGTATATTTAAACTGACTGAGTTAAAATTTTAATTACACAATATGCTTTTTGCTAAATTCTTTTGTTTTACTGGACATAGATGGTTTAAGTTACATTTTATTGTATTACTGACTTGTTTTAATAAACACATCAGTTTAGCCGTCAGTCATTAAAATGAGAGTGGCGAGTGTTACTTGTTGAAGGTTTCTGTGGAAAATGTTTAAACAATTATCTGTTGTAGACTGCACTTTGAACAACCTCAGCTTGAAAAACTTTAATTGTAACTAAATTAAAAAGCTAACAGCTGAGTGGGATCAAGTCTGCTGCTGCTCTGAAACAACTACAAAACATTAAGACCTGCTTCACGCAGACATTTTGCCTTTAAAGAGTAAGGAGAGCGCAAGGGCTGCATTCCATTTAGAAGAAGCTCTGCTTGTAAACACAGAACAAGCAGCATGCACTGCTGCAGAAGTGGAAAGCAGCCCTCATTATTTCTGCACTTTCTCTGCTTTTTTCAAGTCAAAACGTCGGTTGTGTTTTCAGAAATACCTTCAGCAGCATGAGGTGTCACAGCTAGCTGCTACTGCAGCAGCAGCTATTTGTGTTTGCAAGCAGCAGCGCCTCCAGGAATGTTTTAGTGGGGTGGGCCACTGAAAATCCTGGGGAGGCAGGCCTGGAGTGGCTACCAGTAATCAGTAAATTATTAATAATAATTAATTAATTAGTCATTAGTAAATCAAAGCTACTGAAGGGAACAAATGTGTACATAAATGAACATCTAACAAAAAAAAAAAATGGAAAAATTGCAAAGGAAGCAAGGTGGCTAAAAAACCAAAACAAAATAGCATCAACATGGACAAGAAATGGAAACATCTTTATCAAAACACATGAAGGGGCTAACCCTAAAATGATAAAAGAACTGAAGGATCTAGACGAGCTCAGGGGAGGACAAATTACAAATCAATGAAACAACTGAAATGAACAAATACATTAAAACATGACAACATACGAAGACTCAGAACCTAAAATATATAATGTTAATGATGTTATTGATGCTAACTTTTTTCCAGTAATAAAAGATAGCGAATACTACAATGAAGAGCAATTTAATGACATCAATATAACAAATGGAGTTCTCTCTATTATTCACTTTAACAGCAGAAGTATAAATGCAAATATATCCAAAATAACAGATTACTTAAAACAGTTAAATAGAACTTTTACGATAATAGCACTGTCAGAGACATGGCTCAATGATGATAACACAAGTAATATTCACATCGAAGGGTATGAATTATTTCACATGAACAGAAATAATAAAAGAGGTGGTGGTGTCGCTCTATATGTTATGAATGAAATAAAATGTAAATTAAATAATGAAATGTCAATAATAGTTGATAATATTATGGAAATGATAACAATAGAAATAATAAACAAAAATGATAAAAACATAATAATAAGTTGTGTATATAGATCACCAGGATCAAATATAGAAATATTCACTGATAAAATCTTGGAGCTATTGGAGAAGAGTTTTAATAAAAAAGTTTTTTTGTGTGGAGACTTTAACATTGATATGGGAAATAAAACAGATTCAAATAACATCAGTACATTTATAAATTCAATGTACAGTTTAAATATGTATCCGTTGATATCCAAGCCAACAAGAATTACAACTCATAGTGCCACAATAATTGATAATATTTTCACAAATATAACAAACGGAGAGGTGATAGGTGGTATTTTAACGACCGACTTAAGTGATCATTTACCAGTTTTCACAATCTATAAAAATGATCAAAGTATCACAAAAGCAGTTAAAACAAAGAAAAAGATCATAAACACATCAAAAAAAGTTTTGGAAAAATTAAAAGAGGATCTAGATAAACAAGACTGGAATGAAGTGTATGTTGATGATGTGAACAGATCATATGATGAGTTTATGAATATCTTGGAAACTCTGTATGAAAAAAATTGTGTACAAACAAATTATACAAAGAGAAATATCGTTGACCAACCATGGATGACAAAAGGGTTGAGAAATGCTTGTAAAAAAAAGAATTATTTGTATTCATGTTTCTTGAAATTGCGAAGTCAGAACGCTGAAGAAAAATATAAAAAGTATAAAAATAAATTAGTAGGGATTATAAGGAAACATAAGAAAGAATATTATAGTAAATTATTAGATAAAAGTAATGGTGATATGAAAGCAACATGGCGAGTAATGAATAGTGTTATGAAGAATCATAAAGCAAAAACTAGTATTTCAAAATATTTTGTAAAAGAAAAAGATGAAGTTTATGATGAAAATGAAATTGTCAATGGATTTAATCAATATTTTGTGAATGTTGGATCAAGCCTTGCAGCTAAAATACCAAAAGTAGATAATAATGTGAGCCATTCAATTACAGGCTGTGCAAACAGTATTTTTCTAAATGGAACTAACAAAGAGGAAATAATGAAGGTAGTAAAAAATCTTACAGACAAGAGATCAAAGGACTGGGTGGACATGGATATGATGTTTGTAAAGGATATAATGAGCCATGTTATTGAGCCGTTTACATATATATGTAACTTATCATTTTCAACAGGAATATTTCCAGATAATATGAAAGTAGCTAAGGTAGTTCCTCTTTTTAAAAATGGTGATAAATGTGTGTTCAACAATTATAGACCTATATCCTTGTTACCACAGTTTTCTAAAATTCTTGAAAAACTATTTGTGAACAGACTAGATCAATTTATAGACAAACAAAATATTCTAAGCAACAGTCAATATGGGTTCAGAGCTAAAAACTCTACATCAATGGCTCTCATGGAATTAATGGAACAAATAACTACTGCTGTCGATCAAAAACAATATTGTGTCAGTATTTTTGTTGATTTAAAAAAAGCATTCGATACTATTGATCACACCATTCTCCTTGAAAAACTGAACAAATATGGTATTAGAGGACCAGCATTACAGTGGGTATCTAGCTACTTAAAAGATAGGAAACAATTTGTACAAATAAATGATGTAAGATCTGACCTCTGTAATATCACATGTGGAGTTCCCCAGGGCTCTGTGCTTGGACCAAAGCTATTTATTTTATATGTGAATGACTTGGTAAATGTGTCAGGACTCCTTAAATGTATACTTTTTGCTGATGATACCACATTTTTCTGTTTAGGTGAAGATATAGAACAAATGTTGGAATTGATAAAGACAGAATTTACCAAAATACAAACTTGGTTTAAAATCAATAAATTATCATTAAATCTAGAAAAAACTAATTACATGATATTCAGTAATAAAAAGAAAACTGTTGATGTTCCACTCAAAATTGAGGGTGTTGAGATTTGTAGAGTGAGTGAGGTGAAGTTTTTGGGTGTTATTATTGATGACAAACTGACATGGAAACAACACATAAATTCTGTAAGAATAAAAATAGCTAAATCGATTGCAGTACTATACAAGGTCAGAGACCTATTGAATGATAAAGCTCTGTATTTGTTGTATAACACAATCATTGTTCCACACTTAATCTATTGTATTGATGTTTGGGGGAAAGCGTGTAAAACAATCACAAAGCCTATTTTTGTATTACAGAAAAGAGCTGTAAGAATTATCACTAGAAAACATTACTGTCATCCATCCAGTACATTATTTTATCAACTGAAATTATTGAAGTTCCATGATTTGGTTGATTATAATATTTTATCAATTATGTATAGGGCTCAGAATAACGAATTACCTTTAAATATCCAAATGAATTTTGTTAAAAGACAAAGTTGTTATAATCTTAAGGGGACAGAGATGTTTGTAAAACCACAATTCCGAACTAGTTTGAAGGGACGTTCTACCTCAATCCAGGGAATTAGATTATGGAATGGCTTGGAGAATGTAGTTAAAAATGCCAAGTCACTGTTTACATTTAAGAAAATGATCAAAAGGAATTTGTTGAAAAAATATATATGAATTAGCATAATGTGTATTGTATCAATTATTAGTTATGTATGAGTATTAGTTATGTATTAGTATTAGTATTAGAAAATTAGAAAGAGTTAGTCATTTTGTACTGCTGGTGAAAGATTATCATTGTTTAATCTGATTGTTTGAAAAAAGGGGCAGATATAATAAGATTTACTGTATTCTTCTTTCTGCTACCTTTCATTTTTTTTACATTGTGTACGTATCATTAATGGGATTGTCTTGTATTGTGTTTCTTTTGTAAAAAAAAAAAAGAACAAATTTAATAAACATAAACATAAACAAGTACGTAATCAGGAGGACCTGGATATTTCCTGGTGGGCCAGTCTGATTCATGGGCTGCAGGGCCGGGCTCCTTTTTTTCCAAAACTTTTCATTAACAACATAAAAACACAACACTGCTACCGCTGCAGCAGAGCTGTCCCGCCTCAATTGGCAGCTCTCATTTTCTATTTTTATTTGCACGAGTCGGATCCTCTCTAGGCCACCTGTCAGTCAATCCAGTAGGTGTGTCAGCAACTGCCCAAGTGGTGACCTCTATTTGTCCTGAAGGTCAACGTCCCTTACCTACAGATATGCAGCCCATGGTCAGAGGGATTTCATGAAGAATCATCAGGAAAAAATGGTTAAACGTTGTCACTGGGAAAAATGTAAACAAACATGTGTTACCCTGAGCCTTTAGGGTGGAATACAGTTTATTCCATTTCCAAAACTAAACGGAGTTTGAAAAAATGTAAAAAGCTGGCGGTCCACCCCACGAGCAGCGGATTACATGAAGCTACCACATGTTCACCTCTATGAAGGTAACTTCAGGTAAATACTTCAGTTTCTGTCATAATTACATTGTATGGTTAATGGTTAAATTTGTAAGAATGTGGCTCCCTCTGGTGGTCTTGTCTTGCATGTTGTCTGTCTCAGGTGTGTTGTCTCAGGTGTGTATGATTTAGGTAATTAGTCTGTGTATATAAGTTTGCATTTGTGTGCATGTCTTTGTCGGGTCATCTCGTCTTCCTGCCTGGTGTGTCGTGTCAGCTCCTTGGTTTTTGTGAGTACTTCGTCATGTTGGACTTTTTGTATTACAGCCACAGTTGAGCTCTGAGTTTTTTGTTATTAAAGTATTTTTTGACTTTTTACTCGTGTCTCTGAGTGTCCGTCTGCACTAATGGACTCACCTCCTCCCACACCACGCTGGATCCTAACATGATGACCCGACCAACAGTGAGTCCAGCGGGCGGTACTTCCAGAGGCAGAAGGTGACGGTCTCCGCTCGAAGAGAGCAGCCGTCACAGACGTGGTCCATGCAGCTGTAGTTCCTGCAGCCGCTCTTGTGCAGCCTGCTGCAGTCTCCGTAGTTTTTCCACCTCCTACAGTCTCTGTTTCATCAGTACATGGATCACACCCAGTTCAGACTTTTATTTTTCTCACCTGCCCGTTCTTTTTTTTCCCCTCGCCGTTTGGTGCCGGAGCACGCCGCTGAGGTTTCGCCGTCTGCAGAGGTCCTGCGCCGCTGTTCGCCTCTTCGCCTTCAGGGGGTCCCGGCGTCGTTGATGACGCCTCTACTGTTCTCGGAGGGTCTCCGCGCTGGTGGCGCCTCTGCTTCGTGGGTGCGCGCGCCGCCTGATGCCTCGGCGTCTAGGGGGTTCATGCGCTGATGACGCCTCTACTTGCTTCGGAGGGTCCTCTCGCCGCTGAGCCTCGACGTCTGCAGGGGTTTCCCGCGCCAGGTGACGCCTCTACTGTCTTCGGAGGGTCCTCGCGTCGGTGACATCACTGCTGCAGAGGGTCCTCGCTCTTCAGACGTCTCCGCATCGATGGAGGGTCTCCACGTCGATGACGTCGCTACGTCCGATGACGTCACTCCGTTCGACGTTTCTACGTTTGACGTTTTGGCGCTTGTTCGTTTCCTGGGTTTAGTCTGTGTTTGGTTCTGGTTTGGGTTTTTGCAAGTTTGGCTTTGTGTTTTGCTTTTTGTCCCTTGTCCTGTTCCCCTGTCCTTGTGTTTTCCTTCGTGCCTGCCCTGGTTGTTGGGGGCGTTCCTTGTGGACGCCTGGGGGCGTCTTTGAGGGGGAGGTACTGTAAGAATGTGGCTCCCTCTGGTGGTCTTGTCTTGCATGTTGTCTGTCTCAGGTGTGTTGTCTCAGGTGTGTATGATTTAGGTAATTAGTCTGTGTATATAAGTTTGCATTTGTGTGCATGTCTTTGTCGGGTCATCTCGTCTTCCTGCCTGGTGTGTCGTGTCAGCTCCTTGGTTTTTGTGAGTACTTCGTCATGTTGGACTTTTTGTATTACAGCCACAGTTGAGCTCTGAGTTTTTTGTTATTAAAGTATTTTTGACTTTTTACTCGTGTCTCTGAGTGTCCGTCTGCACTAATGGACTCACCTCCTCCCACACCACGCTGGATCCTAACAAAATTAAAGGCTAATGCTTAAAGCGAAAGTTACGAATGTAACTACGGTTCTATGAATCCCGGATGACTGCCAGAGGGTGGTGCTGAAAGCACAGAATGTTCCCTTTGCGCATGCGCTGTTCGAGTAATTATATCAACGATGTCACACGGATGTGACCGGATAAGCAATCAAGAGGCTACAAAGGCTAGCGTTATTCGTTAATTCAGTCCTGCAGAATCTTCTCTCGTAAAGCAAGGATTCTGAGTGACAGAGAAGCTCTGGCGGTCATCCGGGATTCATAGAACCGTAGTTACTTTCGTAACTTTCGTTCTATTTCATCCCTCCTGACCGCCAGAGGGCGGTGCTGAAAGCACGGAATGACTAATATCAACGATGTCACAAGGAATCCTGAGTACATACCTCACTGAGGAAGCCCAGGGGACTCTTGCAGAAGAACCTGGCTCAGGGCATGAGGGGTGACCACGTTAACCCTGTAGAACCTGGTGAACGTGCTTGGGGAAGCCCATGATGCAGCAACACACATTGCTTCCAGTGAGACCCCTCTCAGGGCAGCCCAGGAAGCGGAAACGCTCCTGGTAGAGTGTGCCTTCACGCAGACTGGCAGGGGATGGTGCCCTGCTGCGTAGGCGTGGCAGATGACGTCCACGATCCAGTGGAAGAGGCGCTACTTGGAAAGAGGGTAGCCCAGTCTAGGGCCCCCCTAACATACAAACAGCTGGTCTGAGTGCCGTATAGCAGCAGTAGCTGCAACGTACTCCTCCAGTGCCCTCACTGGGCACAGCAATCCAGACCCCTCGTCAGGCGTAGGTTGAAAAAGTGTCAGCTGTAACGGTTGGTTACGGTGAGAGTGGGACAAGATCTTTGGTACAAAGACAATGTTTGGCCACAAGGTAACACCAGAGCCTTCAGGGCTCCACCTGAGGCATGAAGGGCTGACTGAAAAGGCATACAACTCACCAACCCTCTTTGCTGAGGTAATAGCCAGCAGAAAGACTGTCTTGCATGACAGCCACTTCAGGTCCACTTGTGGCAAGGGCTCGAACGGAGGGTGGCACAGAGCTTCGAGAACCAAGGGCAGGTCCAAACTTGGTGCCCAAGTAACCTTCGGCGGGTGCAACCTATGGGCACCACTTAGGAAGAGAGAGACCAGTCTATGACTGCCCACTGTACGGTCATTGATGATGCCAGTGTGATTAACCGATATCGCTGCTACATAGACCTTAAGCGTAGAAGGAGAGCGACCCTTACCAAGGAGAGACTGGAGAAACTCCAGAATGGTGGGAACTGCAACTGGATCCTCATTGTGATCAGAACACCATTGTGAAAACAGACGCCACCTGTTTTCGTATTGCTGATGAGTAGAAGGTGCCCTGGCGCCCAAGATAGTGCCTCCGACAGGGCTCGAAACTCCAGTCAGCAGCTGTCCTGGCCCTGCAGCGGCCACACCCACAGCTGAAGACGTTGAGGATTGGGGTGCCACAGCAACCCCCCCAGCTGAGACAGCAAAGCCCTCCTGGTCGGAAGACGCCACGGAACGTCCCGACATAAGCTCCGCAGTAGCGGGAACCATGGTCGTGCTGGCCAATATGGGGCCACCAACAGCAGTCTGTGACCCCCCGCTAGGACTCTATAAAGGGTTGGCCAAATCAGAGGAAGGGGTGGAAAGGCATAATAAATGAACCCTTGGCCAAGGATGAGCCAGCGCATCCTGGCCCAGTGCACTAGACACCCCCGTATGGGAGTACCATAGAGGACACTGGGTTGACTCTTCTGTTGCAAACAGGTCCACCGCCGCCTGACCAAAACGGTCCCAGATCATCCGCACAACGTCGTTGTGGAGGGACCACTCTCCCGGAACAGCCCTTTGACGGGAGAGAAAATCTGCCACCTGATTGTGTCACCCAGGTAGGTATGTTGCCCGCATGGTGGATAGACGAGTGGAGGCCCATTCCAAGAGTACCCTGGACACACTGAGAAGCTGTGCTGACTTGGTGCCCCCTTGGTGGTTGATGTGAGAGAAAACAGAGACATTGTCTGACCGGACGAGGACATGCCTCCCTTCCAGGTGGGGTAGGAAGTGCTTGAGCGCCAAATGTATTGCACGCCGTTCCAGCACATTTATATGCCTGGAGCTGTCCTTCGGCCCCAGCGGCCTTGGACCGCTCTGTGTTGCCACACAGCACCCAATCCTGTGGAGCTGGCATCTGTCGTGACTACTTCCTTGCGGGACACGACCACTCCCATGGGGACACCCCTGAATAAATAAGCTTTATCCCTCCAAGGAGTCAGGGCACAAAGACATGGCCATGTCACCGCAAGTTTGCGATGCCTGTGCAACCTGGCGTCTAGGCGAAAGCTGTTAAGCCACCTCCGCAAGGGGCAAAGAGACATCAGGCCTAAGGGTACCACCCGAGTGACTGAGGTCAGTTTGCCCAGTAGTTGTAAGAAGGCAACGTAGGGGAGCTGCTTGCCCAGTTGGAACCAACCGACCAACTGGAGTATGTCGCCCACCTTTTGAACGGATGGGCGAGCAGTCATGGAGGGCAAGTCCAGAATCACTCCAAGAAAGGTGACAGTCTGCGAAGGCAGCAGGCAGCTTTTCTCTATATTGACCTTGAGGCCCAACTGGGACACGTGAGCGAGCAGGCGATTTGTGTCGCGAATGGCACAGGCCCGAGACGGGGCGCAGAGAAGCCAATCGTCCAGGTATGGCAGAACCTTCATGCCGTAGGCCTGCAGGGGGGAGAGGGCTGCCCTCACACACCGAGTGAACACCCTCGGGGAAAGAGAGAGCCCGAATGGTTGTACCCGGAACTGCCAGTGACGACCTCGATATGCAAACCTGAGAAAGTGGCGATGTTCCGCCGCAATAGGCACATGAAAATAAGCATCCGTCAGGTCTATAGACGTGAACCATTCTCCCCCTGTGACCGCTTGAAGGACCTCTACTGTCGTGAACATGTTGAAGGGCATTATCTTTAAATATTGAGTCCCCTGAGATCCAAAATGGGATGAAAGCAGCCCGTCTTCTTCGGCACAAGGAAGTAAGTCGAATAAAAGCCTCTGGGTTGTCGCAGAGGGTCCACTGCCTCGATTGCACCCTTGGCCAGGAGGATGGAAAGCTCCTGGTCTAGTGCTCGGGCTTTCACCGGGTCGGAGATTACAGTCTTCTTGACCCGGTGTGAGATGTGAGGCCGCCGTCGGAACTGTAGCCGGTAACCATGGGTCAGAGTGGCAACCACCCATGCGTCCCCGGCGTGAGCAGCCCACTATCTGAGCTGCTGGTGGGTGAAATATCCGACGTTAGGCCTGGAGGCATCACCGTCTTCCTCCAAGGCCCCTAGGGGCCGTGAGGGGGGACGGCGGCCAGAGCCAATGGCCTGGACCTGTCCAGATGGTTGGCGGACCGATCCACGAAAGGAACTGTGAGGTCTCTACTGAGCCACACGAGGGCAAGGACCCTGAGGCGGTCAAAAGCCAGGAACTGCTGGGAGGCGCCTCGGACGTCGAGGAGGTGGAGGGGGCATCGCCCTGCTAAGGGTAGAAAGTTACTGCCTCGTTTGTCGGGCCTGGATGTTCCATTCGAGCGTATCCAAGGCAGTCGGACCGAACAACTCCCCCGGCACCACTGGAAGGTCACGGAGGGATCTACGACACGGCTCGGCCAACGTTGACTGTGCCAACCAGACCTGTCGGCGGGCCTGGACCAAGAAGGACATCACGGGTCCCAATTCTCTTGTCATCAGCGCAAATCCTTGAAGCATTGCATCACTAAAACCTACCGCCGTTGTTGCATCACTGGTGCCCTGAAGCGGCGCGGAGGGGTTAAACAAAAGGTGTGTCAAAGAATTGCAGAGGCGACCAGCATGCGCTCCGACATGATAGGCTCTGCAGAGCAAGTCGTCCGTGATGCGACACTGAGGTCGTGGACACCGGACATCATTGCGCAGGGCCGTCTCTGGTGATAAAATGAGCAAAGGTGGGCACCGCTAATTAAAAAATTAGTTCCACAATTTCTAAAACGCTTATTAATTTTTTTAGGTCCACAATTTCAAAAGCACAAATGTCTTATGAAAATTAGGGGAAGCTAATCTAATCCGCTATTTATATATTTCTATATTATATATATATATATTTATATATAGCCGGCAGCGTTATCAATATTTGCACTACACTGCCAACTGAAAAGTAACAAAAATGATCCTAAAAGGATGAAATTACAAAAATCAAAGGATTTATTTAATACTTTACGTACATATATTCTATTCGGCCACGAAATTAACAAAAAATAGAATGATCTTTTAATCCCTAAAACCACGTTTAAATCTCAAATACACGGGTGTGTCGCCACCGCATTTATACATGAAAGTAACCCAAATACATAAAACTAACGACTCGCCGTCGAATGGTCGACACAAAACGCACAATAAAATACTCCGGCCACGTTAATTTGGCTTGAAACAGCTGGGTTCTCTAAGGATTTCCATTAGTAACCCAGCACAACCAACCGGCAGACACAGTTAGCGTCTATAGGTAGTCAACAGATTTAATGAAAAGTAACTAAAATACATAAAAATAACGACTCACCGTCGAATGGTCGACACAAAACACACCTTAAAATCATCCGGCCACGTTAATTTGGCTTGAAACAGCTGGGTTCTCTAAGGATTTCCATTAGTAACCCAGCACAACCAACCGGCAGACACAGTTAGCGTCTATAGGTAGTCAACAGATTTAATGAAAAGTAACTAAAATACATAAAAATAACGACTCACCGTCGAATGGTCGACACAAAACACACCTTAAAATCATCCGGCCACGTTAATTTGGCTTGAAACAGCGGGGTTCTTTAAGGATTTATGAAGACACCGAGCGCAGCCAGCTACAGAATTAGCCCCTGAGTTCAACTATGACCCGGAAGATGGAATAGTCCATTTTTAGTAGGGGGATAAAGAAATCGACCGTTTTTTTATTGCGTATATTTAATGATCGTTTTCATCGTAACTATAATTATTTTTATGTTAAATGTACATTAACAAGCATGAGCAATGTTAGTGATGTAGGTGACTGCACGGGGCGAGGCGGGGCCGGGGCCACTGCTGAAATGGGACCCCCAGGCATTTACCTACATGGTAGAGCCGAGTCTGTTCTCAGCTCTGCCCCCCCTCCCCCCTCCAACCCTCCCTCCCCCCAACCCTTCCTCCTCTCTGCTCTTACGGTGGGGAAAAAGGTAAAAAACAAGCAGCATAAGAGCTTGTAAATAAGTTTATTGGTTTTTACTGATAGATAATTAGTTATTAGCGGTACTGCATTTTAAATAAAAATAGCACAAATCCGCTTATGAATTATAAAAGTTAGTCAATTCACAAAAACGCTGACAAAAAGTTTAGGTCCACTGTAAGCGGAATAGCGCTTTAGCGCTCTCTAGCGTTCATCCGCCCACCTTTGAAAATGAGTGAGGCAACAGCATGCTCAATCAACAGCATGCGATCCAGGCCTGCTGTAGCTGGCTCATGCATGGCCGCTTCACACTCAGGCATCCGCAGAGAGGTACGCCTGGGTCCTTGGGTCACACCAGCAGCCATGCAACTCCTTCAAGTACTCCTCTGACAGAGGGATGGAAAAAGAAGGAGGGGCCTGTCCGCGGCTGAAGAAGGCACTTCCCAGGGTGGGCCCCTCTGGCTGTGGGATGTCCAGCTGCAGTTGAGCCAGGGCCAGACGCATGACGTCCTGCATAGAACCGGCACCTGACTCACTACCTGCACTCCTAGATGAAGAAAAAGAACCAGTCACAGAGGCCGACTGTTCCTCCTCATCACCTAAAAAATGAGAGGCATAGGCAGCCAAGGATAAGCCATCTTCCTCCGCGGCCAACTCAGGCATGGGTGGGGAGGATAGTCCAGTCACCGCCACTGGCTCAGCCCCTAGTTGGCGTGCCTGCCAAAGGGACTTCAGTTCCGCTAACTCAGCGGACAGCCGCTCCACTTTTGTGGAAAGACCCCGTTCAGACTTGGCTCGCCTCTTTTTAGGAGGGGCCGCAGGGACTGTAGCCTCAGTCTGGTGCTTTGAGCGCCTGGGTACTGCCTAACTGCCCAGACGGCGGGAGGTCACTGCTGAGCTCTGGGCAGAGCTGGGCCAGCCGAGCCACTCTCAAGGCCCAGATATAGCTCTGCGTATGGCAGTACGCCATTGTACGCCGTACGTACGCAGAGGCACAAGCGTAGCCCCGCAGGGCACGTACACGCAAAGCTCAAATTTTACGACCGCGTACGCGAGGCGCGTTGTCTCACAATAAACTGCCCGGCGCCGGACTGTTTTGTATGAGACACAAATGTATTAAATTCCCCTTCTTCATCCCTGATCTGGACTTTTCTTTTGTTATTTTTGCCAAAAGTCAAGTGATCGCTTCCTCCTCCGCTGACTCCATGACTGAAATGAAGAGAAATGAATGAATTTGTCACGAGCGAATTAAACTCATGTCCAACGTGGCTGCGCGAGGTTCTAAATATTTCCTGGTGTTCTGGTGTGCTGGACCAGCGCTCCCTGTTTTTATTTTATTTTTTAGAACTTTTTATTAACATATAAACACAGAATACCGCAGCGGCAGAAGCTGTGTGAAGTGCCTTTTTTTCCCCCACCCGACCTGTCAATCAATTCAGTAGGCGTGTCAGCAAATGACCAATCAGCGACCTCAATTTGTCCCGTAGGTAAACGCTTCGCCCTGCTGTTGCTCAAATGACGTCAAGAATTTGGAGCG
>JBBPBX010075126.1:6124-17418 GCA_038048925.1 Garcialebias charrua | reverse complement strand
ATAAGAGCGTCCATTGCCTGCTGCTGTTTGTCAGTCCAGACGAATGGAACGTCTTTCTTTAGGAGTTCAGTCAGTGGCTTTGCAAGGTCTGCATAGTTCTCTATGAACTGGTTCGAGTAGTTACACACGCCAAGAAAACTTTGTAGTTCTTTGAGATTGGTGGGGACTTTGAGATTGTCAAGGCCTTGGGTGCGAGTCAGCTGTGGTTGTACTCCGTCTGGACCTACAAGTAGGCCAACGTAGTCCACCTTGGTTCTGCACCACTGGCACTTCGACAGTGATATTTTAGCACCAGCAGTTGTCAGCTGATTCAGAACGTGGTCGATTTCGGCCAGATGTGAGTCCAGTGTTGGCTGCCTCAAAAGGACATCATCCACATAAATCAGTGTCCCACGCTCGCGGGCGTCTGGACATGCTTTGTTCAAGAAGATGTTGAACTCTGCAGGTGAGTTAGCGTAGCCAAAGGGACACCTATTGAAGGTGTATTGACGGCCACCAAAAGTGAAAGCTAGTTTGTATTGATCCTCGTCGCGCACAGGAATGGTCCAAAAACCAGAGGCGATGTCAAGGGTCGAAAAGTACTTACCATTGGTGACCTTGGGCAACTCCTGTTGGAGCTGCGTCATAGGCCATCTGGATAAGGGAACTTGTTTGTTTAGCTTTCTGTAGTCTATAGTAAGTCTCCACTTACCATTTGGTTTTAACACCGGCCATAAAGGCGCAGAGTAAGTGCTGTTACAGTATCGGATGATACCTTTTCCTAACAGGTCATCAATGATTTCCCTGATAGGTTGATGTGCTGCCAGAGGAATCTTGTATTGTCTGACAAATGCAGGTGGAGCATCAGGCGGGGTTGGAATGCTCACTGTGTGGAGCGTGGTCAACCCACAATCCATCGAGTCAGTTGAGAATGATTTTTCATATTTTAGCAGAACTTTGCGAAGTTTGTCCCTGTCTTCATCAGTTTTCAAGGCGTCGGCCTGAGCGACCACCTGGTCTATCTGTGAAGCAAATGAGAGCGGTTCTTGTTCTCTGGGGAGCTCCAGTGAGTCCCCTTCAGTGTCATAAAACCTGTCAACAGGTAGTGCACTGTAAGTTTGAGGGCCTAGACTTTCTCCTTGGTTGAAACCGAACCTGTGGACAATGTCCCGGTCGGACTCAGTGGGGGAGAAAAGAGCTATGGCCTGTGTTGGTTTTGTGAACAAGACTCGCCCCGAATGATGACTTGGGATCAAGTTTTCTGGGAGTCCTCCCAGAAATGGAATGCTTAGTTCAAAATCATGAAAATCAGTAGAGATCAACCATCCGAGCTGCGAGCGTTTTGGGATCAGTACCTCTTCTGTGCTCGTGTTACACACAGCGACAGTCGTGGTTCTGCCGTCGAGGGTCACTTGGCATGTGGCCTCCATGGACAGTCCTAAGTTGAAAAACATAGGAGATGGTTGAAAGCATGCCTGTTTTGTTCCAATAGCCTGTCCTTTCATGATGTGAATCATCACCGGCTTGTTCATAACCTGAGGTGGTACCACAGTGTTATGGCTGTTAGCAACCTGGCAGACCTCTGGAATGGTCTGTCCAGCCTTAAGGTTCTCTGTGGTTAACACAGGAGAGTCCTTCGTGGCTGTATCTAGTGACCACAGTGCATTGTTGCTGACGTCCACTCGGACACCTAATCTTACCAAAATATCGGAGCCTATGTAGGTTGCATGTGGTAAGTTCGGGACCACGAGGAACGGGTGATCCAGTTCTCGTTGGTTCCAGATTAGTTTAAGGTCAATGATCCCTTTAGCGGTCATTACCTGTTTATCGTTGGGGTCTAACGAGAAGCGGAAAGCCTTTTTGTTCATTCCGAGACCCAACTGTTTCTTAACCAAGGTTCCAAAGAAAGCTTGGCTGATCGCTGATTTCTCCGTCCAAGGGGACAGAACAGCATCATCGGTGTGGGATCCTTGAATCTCAACACCATTGACTACCTGTGGTAGGTAGTGTTCAGTGAGTGCCAACTGTTTCAGCTCGCAGAGTGGGCTCTCTTGTTGGGCCTCTACTGCCTCACCTGTAGTTGAAGGTTCATCCACAGGGATTGTGCTCTCGTCTGAGCATTCCCTTTTGCCTTCCGCGGTACCTGCCGTTAGACGGTCAGTGTTACTCTGTGTAGGCATATCGATCGGCAGTGGTTGACTCACTCTGGTCCACATTGACTGATCGCCATAATCTATAACCGCGTCGAAGCGGTTTATAAAGTCCTGGCCAACCAAAAATGGGCATGAGTCAACGGTGGACACGTATACCGGGTGGTATAGTGTCGTTACACCAATCTGCATGTGAACCATTGCTATAGCTGTTAGGGTTGTACTCGTCTCCGAGAGACCCTGCAAAACTATAGCACATTCTCTGAGGGGTATTTCCCTGTCAACACCGTTAGCGGCCAGCCGTAGCTCTTCTAACAGTGTGGGTGACATAACGGATATGTCTGCCCCACCATCCAAGAGGGCCTCTTTTCTGAGGACCCCTTCCAACGTGATGGACAGGTAAGCCTTCTTAGCGGGCCCCTTTCTGATAATGTCACACAGGAACTTACCAGGTTTTCTCTGACGTTTATCACGCCTACCCCCGACTGTGTGACCTTCATTTATCAGTACTGTTAGTGCAGACACACATGGGTCTGACTGTTCAGTTCGTGGCGAGCCACTTTCAGCGGTGAGTGAGCTTTCCCCCCCTTGCTCTGACGAGGGTTGCTCAGACTCCGTAACAATGAAGTCATGGTTACAGTCAATGTTTTGTTGACTGTCACATTCTGGACTGTCAATGATTTGACTGTCATTACCCTGATTGTCAGCAACCTGACCATCAGTATCTTTGTGACTGCCAGCAACTGTGGCATTGTTGTTATTTGTGTGCTCTGAGCATCTGTCAACGACAGTGCTGCACAATACTCCAGGCTTGTTATCCTTGCCTGTATCATCCAAATCTTTTAAAAACCGACGTAATTTCTCCATGTCCTCTGGGGACAGAGAATTACGGCCTTTCCTCTGGGACTTTTGCGACTTTTTTCCTGTCTCGGACTGTTCTGTTCGAGGGGTAGGAGGAGCAGGTCCACGGCTCGGGGGTCCCTTCCGGGACCACCCTGGTTTCGGGGGTCCCCTCTGGGACCGCCCTTGGTTCGGGGGTTCCTGCTGGGACCACCCTTGGTTATATGGGTTACCCCTGTACCCATAATCTGTACTCCTTGGACGCGCACCCCCCTTTTGATCCTTTTGTTCACCCTCCGTGTTTTGTCTGAGCCACCCTGGCTTCTTTCTCCAGCGGATACCCCCACTTTGTGGTTTGTCGGGTTGAAAGGTCTGTTTCTTTTCGCCTGTCGGTGGATAGGGAGCTGGTGCTCGCGTCCCTTCCAGTTCCAGCGATTGGGGTTCGACTCTCGCACTCGTGAACACCTCTACGGGTGTTCTGCATTCCATGCGGGCCTCGAAAACATTTACGGCGCATTGTTTCATTTCCTTGATGGTTTTGTCTCTGAAATTAGCCATCACTTGTACTGACTCTTTTATATCAGGGTGGAGGTTTTTACCGAAAAGGTATTTAAAACCTACTTCGTCCTCCATGCCCGGTTCATTGCGATTACCAAAGAAAGCCTGGAACATTCTCTGGTAATATGCCTGTGGATGCTCTTTCTTACCTTGCACGACCTTCTCGGCATCAGGGTAGCCACCAGGCCCCATGTTTGGAGTGAACTCTCGTATAAGAGTATCACGCAACAGTTTGTAATCTGTTTTCATGGCGTCTGGTTGGCGATCAATGAAGGCATATACAGGCCAGTCTGCGGTGAGCCTGATCAGTGCAATTTTATCCTCAGCAGTAGCATTTGGAAAATTACCCAGTTGGAAGTCAAGAGAGTCTAGGTAGGTCTTTGTATGGATTGAACCCAACGGCCCTGGCTCAAAGCGTTTAATGTATCTAGAAAGCTTCTGGAGTTCAGGTATTGGAATAGAAAGGTTAGCACCATTGCTATTCCCATTTACCTGTGATCCATGTGCAGGTGTTGTTGTTGAGGACGCAAGTCCCTGCTCCGACTGGCGGGTCTTAACAGGTACGGTGAGCAATTCTGCATTACCGCGTGGAGGTGGTGGGGGTGTGAAGCCTTGAGACTGCTTTGCCACAACATCCACCCATCTTTCCCTTTCTTTAAAAAGGTTTTCTTTAGTTAAGGTCAGTTCCACCTTACTTTCAGTCACTTCTCTGCGTAAACAATCAACTTCAGTTTGTAGCGCTGTGCACTGTTCACTGAGTTTTTTATTTTCCTCGAATTGAGTGCTCTCTTTTAGTTGTTCTTTTAATCTATCATACTCAATTTTCAACCTTGTGCACAGGTTGTGGGTGTCTTCTCTTTTTTCCTTGTTCTCTTGTAATTCTCTAGACAGCGATTGTATTTCTTGCTGTAATTTTTCATTCTCCCTGACAGACTCGTCATATTTTCGTCCTCTGGAACGAATGTTTTCCTCATATGACTGTGCTTGCGACTGTATTTCATTTTTTAAACGTTCAGTCTCTGTATTTGTCGTTTTCTGGTATGACACAAAATCTGAAGTGGTACCTTCGTGTTTAGTTTTCTCATCAGCCAGTTTCTCCTCAAGGTCCACACACCTCTCCACTTCATGGTCCAGTCTGGCCTTCAACAGAAGGGCCAATTTGGCTAGACGGTCGGCGCTGAGCTTTTTCCCATCTTTTTTGAGAATGCTTGTTGTTAGATTTTCTAACTCTGTGTTCAGAGTGGAGGTGTCCATTGCTGCTATCTCCTCACCGTACTTCACGAGGGGTTTAGTTAGCAGCTTTAAGGCATTATCAACACAATCTGTGTCCTCTGACTCAGTGTCTGAATCCTCCTGCGCTGGGATTTTCTCCTCACCATCAGCATCCTTCAAGGATGAGGATGGTACAACGTCATCTGATTGTGTATCCATATTTGTTTTGAGTCTGTAAAAATCAACAAGCTGGTACATGCAGGTGTTATTCGAAAAAGAAATTCGTTATCAAATTAACCTTACTGTTTTAAATGTACACAGAAAAACGTTAAAAATGCTATTTTTAACCAAAAGTGTACAGTGTACGCCAATGCTGTTTAAAATTTTGAATGTGGAAATGCTCTGCTCTCCATCAACTTTTCTTTTTTATTTAATTTGAAAATCAAATAAAAGATGCTTTTTGAGTGTTATTTTAAATCTCTTCAGTATTTAAAACGAGCATCAATTGTTCGTCTGTACCTCTGTTATTCAAAAATTCTTTATTTAAAATAAACAGGATTTTTTGTTTGTGTACAGAACAATTTTAAAGCTGGTAATTTTTACCATAAAAATTGCTGACTTTATGAGGTGTTGAGAGAAAACTCATCTATTAACGTCCAGCAGGGGGCAGCGTCGAGTATGTTATCACGAAGCGACTGAGTTTAAATCAGTACATGGAAAGAAAACAACCTATTAGGGTTAGTTTTCAGTAAGAACGTGATAATTGCTCGAACCGCTTTCTTGTCAGAGACAAGTTTATGTTGCTAGACAGTGTTGATGGCTTCAGATGAGTGTTTAAGTGTGTGTTCGTGTGTGAACGAGTGTGAACCAGCGAGTGTGACCTGTCACTCAAAGTGCGGCACCTGGAAGTGACGACAAAAATGGGCGGGCCAACGCAGCGTGCGTAGCGCGTCACCAGCTTCAGTGCTTGCGAGGCGGAGCTCGCTACAACATACGTGGCGTCAACAAATCAATCACAGCGTCAGTAGTTCATTCTACAAGCATACATGGCGAATGTAGTTCCTTACCTTCGACCAATGTCGTGCCGGAAATGACGACAAAATGGGCTGGTCGCAACGGCGTGCGACGTGATTGACAGCACACAACAGCGAATCAGCGTTCGCTACAAGAGTGGTGGACAGCACACAACAGCGAATCAGCGTTCGCTACAAGAGTGATTCACAGCACACAGCACTCGTATCATCCAATCACAGCTCATAAACAGACATGTAGACACACGTCTTCTTAACGCTAGTTTGCACAGCAGAAAACAACTTCACAGCTCTTTAAACAACTCAAACGCTACAATTTAACTTCCCAAAATGCTGAAACATGCGGCGCACATCTAGACAGGCCAACTTAGTCACGCTCAGTAACCCAGCACTGCAGCTGTTGAACAACACGGACTCTCACGGAGTCACTCAAGGTCGGTTCCGGTCCACGTTAGAGGAGCAGAAAACTCGGGTCAGAACCCATTATCCGACAACGTTCTAACATATATGCTGCTTCGACCTTCTTTAAAATGTAAAATACCACAACAGCAATCTTGTAGATGTTAAATTAGCTTCCAGGCACTATGACTCGGCGGTCATTTCAACAAAGCTCCGTACAGGAGTCTGTGCGAGTGAGCTGGATCGGAACCGAACCAGAACCTCCACAGACTACGGCTGACAAAAACTTCACCTGAATGCTTCCAACAGCGTGTAACAGAGTTGAAACAATAATAATCTCACAGCTTCAAATGATAAAAACATGCAGAATCTGCCTGTCTTGAACACCTCAGCCAAATTATTATCCTCAGAGTTTAAAACTTGGATCCCACTATGCCAACCATGACGTTACAGTTCATGAGAGATTACAGATACATCGACAAACTTTAGAAGCCAATACGAGGCCACCAGATGTAAAGGGTTTAGAGGGGGTCAGTTTAATACTGACCTCCTTTTTACCTTAATTTACTTATTCAGATTGAATAGTAATTTCACGGATTCTCTTCTTTTTCAGTTTATTCAATATTTCTGTGATCTTTATGATGGATAAATAAACAGAGCCATTAAGTGACAATGGACACGTTAACTTAGTTTGATATGTCAAAGAGACACTATCATTTATTTAAAATAAATCAACTAAATTAACACCATTACACTTGATTGACATGATTTCACTTTCTTTCAATTCAAATACGTCAGCACACTTGATTTAACACAACAGACATAAATACTAGATGTTACACATATTTAGTCTGAGGGGCTCTTCAGCTTAAAATAGTTTCCAGCTTAAGATTGAGAGGGAAAGGGAAAAGGAGGAATAAGAGGTTGGAGAGATTAAGTTATTTATCTCGAGTGTAACCAGAGATGACACTTTCCATCCGACTTCGGCTAAATCCCAGGTACGTTTGTAAACAGCTTTACCTTTTGACGATGCGTCTGATAAAGATATTACCAGCCTCCCAGGTGCACAGAGTCCTTCCGGCCCTCGTACGTCTGAACTGGTCGTTTACTTCCAACGTCTCCTCGGATCCGCGTCAGCCGTCAGAAACATGTGGCAGCTTCTGGCCGACTTCAAGACGAGATGTTTCTCAAAGAAAGTTCATTAGGAACTTTGGAGCTTTTGCTCGGGGAACTGGATGGAGGCGTCCATCAGTTCTAGCTGACAAGTTAGTCTTTGGCTCTTGACCAAGCTTGACCAGCTGCAAGGCAGAGAGCTTTCAGGTCTCTGTCCATTCGAACTCTCTGTCCATTCAAAGACTGAAGCGTTTCCGCACAGTTAGAACTTAAAAAGAGACTTAGAGAGGAGAGAAACTTGTCTCTTTTTCATTGGTCCACTCGTTATCACTATTCAAGGTGAAATTCAGCACAGAGAAGGAAATTGTTTAGGAAAAGTATCTGAGTGAGAGACTTTCAGACGCTAGATGAGAGTTTTAGCTGAAACTCGACAAAAACAATTTCAGTGTAAGTCAGTTTGACATTTTAGCTGAACTTTGACACCTTTTCACTTGCAGAAATGACACATTGATGTTTCACATTTAAAGAATAACAGCATATAACATATATCATGAAAATGACAAAAGTTATTCTTTTGATTACATTAGAATAAAATCAAAGGTAGAAATAGTCTCTTTTGGTGACTATATTTATCAGATTATAGCTAAATGAATGATTTTGTAGTAAATGTCTTGCTTTACTGAGTGGTCAGTAAAGGTCATCACTGGACAGTTCGAAAACCCTAGTTTGACCCTGGGTAGGTCCATTACATATATATATATATAATATAGAAATATATAAATAGCGGATTAGATTAGCTTCCCCTAATTTTCATAAGACATTTGTGCTTTTGAAATTGTGGACCTAAAAAAATTAATAAGCGTTTTAGGAATTGTGGAACTAATTTTTTAATTAGCGTTGCCCAGCTTTGATATCTACATATACATCCCTGCATCCATTTGTGTGTGTCTGTGAGCATGCATAAGTGAATAAGGTTCCTCCAATAGAACATTCAGTAGCGACCGTAAAGCATCAGAGATCCGTCCCCCCAAGGCCCGAGGCAGACGAAGGGGCAATCAAAGCCTAAGACCCCAAGAAGGACCCCGAGCCCAGAGTCCCCAGGTCCACCCGAACAGGACGAGCCACTCACCCACTCCCCAGATCCGACCAAGGGGGAGAACTGGACGAGCTCCACCAGTGACTACACACAATGACCCCCGCGGGGCCAACAGTGACAAACCCACCGGCCCCCGCCGGAGCCCGCCGCACTGATGTAGCCCCAGGCCCGGGCACCGAGGCCCGGGCACCGGGGACGCCCACCCCTCAGGCCCAGACCCGATAGGACCAGAGGACCCGAGCTCCACCAGGCAGCCACCAGGCCGAGCCGACCCACGCCCAAGCGCCCAACCCCCGAAAGCAACAGCAAGGGCCCCCAACACGCCCGCGGGCAAAGGGACACCCACCCGGGGGCCACGTGACAGGAGCGCGACACTAAGTAGCCTTTTAGATGTAACAGAGAGGGGGCAGTCCAAATCCCAGCCTGACAATTAGACATTCATACACAGACACACTCACTCAGACCCACCCTCATCCTCACTCACACAATGACAAACAATAACGACACGTTCCAAGTTCTATCTTATCTTAACTGGTTAAGTTTTGGGGTCAATCTAGTTTAAGATATCTACCACAGCTAATCCACAGTATTCTTGGGGGTGTCACTGTAGAAGCGAATGTGCATTGTACTTCCTGTCCGACACCGGAAGTGCCTTTATTCCATAGGCGGAGTATGTATTGCGGGTGTTTTTGAAAGTTATTTTCATTCATTTTATCGGAGCAAACACAGCTTTTGTTTAAACGGAACGTTTACTGAAATGTCCTACCGGGGTTCAGGTACCTGCTGTGCTGTTCGCGGCTGCACCAACAACCGGACCAAGCTAAATCTTTGGCTAAAACAACAGTGTTTTCAACACGGACCCAAAACAAAGAAAGAGTGTTCCTGCATCCTACTCTATGGCTGTGTCTGCGCGATCAGGTAACATCTGTAATTTCTTTTTATTCAGGGAGGGTTTATTAATGAGAGTTTTGGATGATTTACTGTCTTAAAATGATATATGTCAGGCGCGACCGGTATCTTTAGCCGAGATAGCTGCTAATAAACCTTAGCCGAGAGGCCGGAGCAAACGCGTTCGCTATTTATGTATTTTTAAATTATGTCTGCGCGATCAGGTAACATCTTTTTAGTCGGGGAGGGTTTATTAATGAGAGTTTTGGAAGATTTACTGTCTTAAAACGATAGATCTCAGACGCGACTGGTATCTTTAGCCGAGATAGCTGCTAATAAACCTTAGCCGAGAGGCCGGAGCAAACGCGTTATTTTTAAATTATGTCTGCGCGATCAGGTAACATCTGTAATTTCTTTTTATTTGTCCCTCCTCTTTTAACAAAACGAGTGGTGTTCCCACATTTTTAATGAACTAAAACAACAAAGTTTGGACTGTCTTCAACTGTATTACTCGCATGTAAACAAACGGTGTTTCCGGTCAACCGGAAGTCGTGTGCACATTTCGCGCAAAGCATCATGGGGCGTAGGAATACTGTGGATAGACCTTAGCAAATACAATAAGCCTTTATTTCAAACAATTTTACATATATTAAGTTAAAGTCTGTTATAGTAGTAGCTGAGATTTATACCCAGCTAATACTCTGAGCATTAACAAATTGCACAAGATGTTGTGGTATCCAGAAAAAAGTTAATCCCAAGATTTTTCCAAAACTGCTCTAACTCTTTCATTTCCAAAATAAGATGGTCTTAATCCAAAACACTGTCATGGCAGGTGATGTGCATTCATTCAAGGCATGTATGTTAGTCAGTTTTTTCACTAACTGGCTAAAACAACAGGATTAGGTTTTAGTGTCTACTTCCTGCCATAATAACTGCTATTGTGACGAGAGACCTGTCCAAGGCAAAGACTCCTAAAAAAGATTAATTGAGTCTGTCACATACAGCATGTTTGTCTCAGCAGCTTTACAATTACAGATGCATCTAAAACAAATAGAATATTGTGAAAAAGTTATTTGTTTTTTGCCAATCATTTCAGACAGTTAAACTCATATAAATTCATAGAGTGAAACACTTCAAGCATTTGTCCCTTGTAATTATGATGATTATGGCTTACAATTAATGAAAAACCAAAATTTAGTCCTGCTGGAAAATGAAATCAACATCTTCATAAAGGTTCAATTGAGTGTGTCAGAAAATTAGAATATTGTGAAGACGTTCAGTATTGGCAACTCATGGTGTCACACCCTAATCAGCCAATTAGCTCCTAGATATGAGCTTCAAATGTCGCATTCCTCAAGTCAAGCCACTCCTGAACCAGAAACAACATCAGAAGTGTCTTACCTGGCTGAGGAGACCAAGAACTGGACTGTTGCTCAGTGGTCTAATGTCCTCTTTTCAGATGAAAGCCAGTTTTCATGTCATTTGGAAATCAAGGTCTCAGGGTCTGGAGGAAGAGTGGAGAGGTCCAGAATTTATGTTGCTTGAAGTCCAGTGTGAAGTTTCCACAGTCTGTGATGGTTTGGTGTCATGTCCTCTGCTGGTGTTGGTCCACTGTGTTTCCTGAAATCCACAGTCAACGCAGCATCCAGCAGTACATTCTAGAGAACTTCATGCTTCCTTCTGCTGACGAGCTTTATGGAGATTTTGATTTCATTTTAATAATAATAATAATAATAATTGTCTAATCTTGTCATCTGCGTATGTTTCCCATACACAGACGAAATTCGTCTCTGCATTTAACCCAACCACCTACCAGGCGGTGCAGTGAGCAGCCATAGAAGGCGCTCGGGGAGCTGGAGAAATAGGTGTGCACTCATAGACACCCCAAGATGTGTAGTGGCCGGGACGCGAACCCGCGTCCTTCGGGTCCCAAGTCAAACGCCCTAACCACTACACCATCTTGGCTCCTCATAAATTGATTAAAACAAAGTTAGACATATAAATGAACACCCCCTCCCTACTCTTCTT
>JBBPBX010075124.1:0-17418 GCA_038048925.1 Garcialebias charrua | reverse complement strand
ATGCCAAACTCTAAGCCGTGTGCCAAATCTGGTCCCACAAGATGATAATTTAAATGTAAAATATTGTGTACCTTCTTATTTTTTCTAAAAAAAACAAACAAACAAAAAACACCCAGATAAATACATCATTTAGTGTATGTAGACTTCTTAACAGCTGGTTAAGTTTGAAGTCAGAAAAAAGGCCGGATCATTCTGTCATTATTGATTCTGAAGAAGAAAGGGCAGCAAAACATCAAATGAGACCGATCAGACTCTTACTGATGAACCTGCAACCAAGAAAAGATATTATCGAGTTAACGCATCAGCTGAGAGTGGCCCATGACTCAAAGTTTTAACATTTTGGCTCATTTTGAGTTTTAACACTCCTAAATGAACAAATATTCTAAATATTACAAGTAAAAGAGAAAGTTGGGCAAGAAATGAAATATTAGCCCATCAAACTCCTGCCTGGAGTAGCTGGTCATGTGATGGTTTATCAAAGAGAGGTCCAGGTTTTCTAAACGTTCTCTACTTTCAGTCCTGCACTGTGTCCAGCAGCTTGACGTTGTCCTTCCCTTCTGTCCAAGGACTCATTTGTTTGGGACATTGGGGACGATAGACACTGTATAACCACTCTGTCTCTGCAGACAGAAACACTAACACACACATGCACGCACGATGAGCCTGACAAAAGCTTCTTTGTGTGCGTTTGGCGCAGTGCAGCCCTCTGGGGATGATGCTTCTTCTGTGGGTTCAGACCACTAGTTGATGCTGGTTTCAGTTCTGTGACCGTTCTTCCTGCACACGTTCTCCTTGTACGTTCTCAGCTGGAGCAAACCGTCCCTCAGCTCTGCTGCTAAACACGTCACGAGGAGAATTAAGCATCAATAAGAATAGGACTTTTAGTTTCTAAATCTAAGCTAATTAAGGTATATTGCTCATAAATGATCAACTCAGATCTATTTTTATTATTTTTCCTTAAAGGTATTGTGACGTGATGTTGGAAATTTGCATATTTGTCACAACATATATATCTTATATCATTCAGCTCTGTTCGTTTTTGCAAAATAAATTATAAATATATTAAAATTTCATTCCAAGTTATGGTAGTTTTTTCTCTGGGACACGCCCCTAAAAATCAGCGCATTTCCGCAAAACGTCATCGTGACGTGCATTTGGGCATAAGGCAGAGCCTTGCCCGTTTGTCTGGTGTTTTTTAACTGCTTGCCATACAGATTCTTTTTCTGAAAGATCGCCTTTTTTTTTATTTGTGTAACTTGAAAAATGCTGTTACGTTGTAGCGCATTTGGGTGTTGTAATATCAGCAGTGAACAAGTGAGCATTCACAAATTTCCAAAAGATGAGAAACTTCGACGAGAATGGACCAGACGACCGGTGAGTTCCTACTAAAGAGTTGTATGTCTGCAGCGACCATTTTACTGCCGATTGTTTTCAGGAAAGACCTGGTATAAAAGAATCTTTAGGATAACCAGTAAGATTCAGAAGACTTTTAAAACCGGATGCTATTCCTACTACAGTATTTTTAAAAGAAAATCTACAGAAGAAAGTGCCGCAGCTACCATGTCAAAACAACGCAGGGAAGCTACCGTCGGAAAACTGTCCAGGAAAAGAGTAAGTCTTTGTGTAAACATAATCGGAGGTGTGTACTGTTTTAGATGATAAACTATATATTTAACGTGAGCTCATGTTTTTTTACTTTATATACTGTGAGTGTATAAAGCCAATTATCACGGATGATTCTTCATGTGCGATGCTAAAAAAAAAATTAGCCGACATAAAATCAGGAGCAAACCCACGTTGCTTGTTATGTATTTTTAAATTATGTCTGCGCGATCAAGTAACATCACTTAAGTTTTTTTTATTCAGGGAGGGTTTATTAATGAGAGTTTTGGATGATTTACTGTCTTCAAATGATAGATCTCAGACGCGATCGGGACTCTGTTAGCTCAGCCCAAGAACAAAGAAGCCACATCACAAAGCTATCCTCACTTAGCTGTATGAAATAAACCGTGTCTAAATCACTTTTCAATTGATCGAGTGTCCAATAACTGTATAGGATGAATAATAACCCTTTGATTGCTTTAATACATTCATGTACTAACAATAGGTTGTGTTTGTTCGACATGCTCCGCCATTATTATTTACATGCGCGTTGAGCAGCGGCTTCCCACGGGCACGTCATGATGACGTTTTGCGGAAGTGCGCAGATTTTTAGGGGCGTGTCCCAGAGAAAAAAACACCATAACTTGGAAAGAAATTTTAATATATTTATAATTTATTTTGCAAAAACGAACAGAGCTGAATGATATAAGATATATATGTTGTGACAAATATGCAAATTTCCAACATCATGTCGCAATACCTTTAAAGTGTGGAGTAAAAAACTAGATTATTAACTTATTTATATATGTTGGGTACTGTATTTATATTTCCCATAAACCTCCATGAACTAATTTGTTACCTGATTGAATAAGTCTTTTAATCTTCATTATTTACTGAAGCTAATTTTAATATGTATTTACTGCTAATAACTACTTTGGTTTCTGTAGTACTGTGTACTTTTACTGTTTTGTAGTTCACACATTAGTTTTATTGCTTACTTTTACCATCTTGTATTGTTTAGGGACATAGTTAATTTTTTATTTTTTATTTAGAGCAGGACATCTCAAACTTCATATTTAAGTCTGATTTCTAGTAGAGGTCAAAGGTTTTTCTGAACGAGCAGCAACTGTAAGCAAATTGGTTTCATGAAATTAGAAATTAAAATAAATTGATCAAGCTCCAGATCACAACCTTTTGTCTTTCAGTAAAGGTTTTACAATATTTCTGTTTTCTCATGAACTGAATGTTGAGTGTTGATTTATTTTTCCATTACGGTGTTTTTAAAAGAATAGCTTTTATATGTTCTGCTTACAGTTACGTTGCAGAATATTTTCTAACATTTGATTACGGAAAGTGTTGTGGGTTATGTGAACCGATCGACTGCAGGTCGTTTAATGTAATTCATATCTTTAGTAGAAATGGCAGACATGATGTTAAAACAAGAAATAAAAAAATAAAAAATTCCAAAGTTGTATGTTTTCTGTTGGATGGGAGTAGCTTTCATGTGTCACTCTGTGCTGTTCATGTGCTGTTCTGGTAATGAACCAATGATTCTGAATGATCATAATGTTCAAATCATTACTGCTGCAAAGGTGGGAGCCCTGCCTTAAATGTACCTCATGTATTTGATGTGACAACGGAAGACGTGCAAGAACCCTGAACTTTCACAGAAAACTTAAATCATGTCATCTGGACAGTTTTTTTTTTTTTTTTTTTTTTTTGTATGAAACGTCAATCGAAGGACTTCATCAGTCTGAGGCCTGCCAACAGGATCTGTCATATTCAGTAACACCTTGTTTACGAGTTTCAAACCAGTCTGCTGTGGAGTTACCAGCATGGCTTTACACATGGCTCTGCGGGGAAAACCTTGGATGTTCTCCTTCTGCTGGACCTGGTTCTGGAGGGCAGCTGCTGCGGTCGTTATTATCAAGCTGCTAGCAGGGTCTGCTAATGCTGCTAACAAGATCCTCCTCCTGCTTGCATGATCACCGAACTCTTCGGACCTGTTCAGTTCTGTGGGGAAACCTTGGATGTTCGCTGTCTGCTGGACTGCGGTCTGTGAGGGCAGCTGCTGCGGTCTTTATTATCATCAAGCTGCTGACCAGACGTGCTAACAAAACCATGCCGCTAACAGAACCGAACCACAATGTTGAAAGAACCTCACTGCAAACTGAATCACACTGTACTGTAGCACTGTAGCTGTACAGTATTTCTTTTTCAACTTTGGTGCCTTGTTTTTAGTATTTTAGTAGTTTTTTTTTTTTTTTTTGTACGGTACACTACCTGGCCTAAAACAAAGTCGACATCTGGATTTAACTAAGCAAATGGGTACGAGCCTCCTACTGGATAATTACTGCATGGGTGATTATCTTTCAGCTGCAACAAGTTATTTAACCCCAACTGGTGCAATGAGTTGTTTCTTCTTCAACATCCATGTTGAAAGACGCATCATGTGGTCGTGGAAAAGATGTCATTCTGTTTGAGAAGGATCAAATCATTGGCATCAAGCAGAGAAAACATCTAAGGAGATTGTAGAAACTACAGTACTAAAATTGGGTTAAGAATTGTCCTACACATTATTAAAAACTGGAAGGAGAGTGGAGACCCTATGTCTTTGAAGAAGAAATTAGGCCGGAAAAAACTCCTGAATGATCGACTATCAAAGATTGGACTGTGGAGCAATGGAAGAAGGTCATATGGTCTGATGAGTCCAGAGTGACCCTGTTCCAGAGTGATGGGGCATCAGGGTAAGAAGAGAGGCAGGTGAAGTGATGCACCCATCATGACTAGTGTCTACTGTAAAGGCCTGTGGGGGCAGTCTATGATCTGGGGTTGCTGCAGTTGGTCAGGTCTAGGTTCAGCTCAAAGAATGAGGTCAGCTGACCACCTGAATATACTGAATGACCAGGTTATTCCATCAATGGATTTTTTTCTTACCCAATGGCATGGGCATATTCCAAGATGACAATGCCAGGATTCATCGGGCTCAACTTGTGAAAGAGTGGTTCTGGGAGCACGAGACATCATTTCCACACATGGATTGTCCAGCACAGAGTCCAGACCTTAACCCCATTGAGAATCTTTGGAATGTGTTGGAGAAAGTCAGAATCTGCCATCATCAATGAGAGAACTTGGTAAAAATTAATGCAACACTGGATGGAAATAGATCTTGTGACATTGCAGAATCTTATCGAAACAATACCACAGTGAATGCATGATGTAATCAAAGTTAATGGTGGTCCAAAAAAATATTAGTGTGACCTTTTTTTTTTTGGTTGCAACTTTTTTTTGTTTTTTGTTGCCATGCATTGTATTTTAGTAGTAGTTTTTAAAAAAAAAATGTTTTTTAGTATTTTAGTAGTATTTTTACAAACCGGATTCCAAGAAACTTGGACTAAACAAATTGTGAATAAAAACTGAATGCAATGATGTGGAGATGGCAAATGTCAATATTTTATTCGTAATAGAACATAGATGACAGATCAAAAGTTTAATCTGAGTAAATGTAACATTTTAAAGGAAAAATACTAGGGCTCTGTAATATTGATTTTGCGATGTAAATCGATTTTTTTTCTTTCCTAGACAAAAATCGATATTCATCCGCAAGTATAGTTTTTATTTATTTATTATTATTTTTAAATAGGATAGAAAGAAAGGAAAGACGGAAAGTAAGACTACAAAATAGAATATACATAAAGAAAGCACAAGGCAAATACACCTGCACATCCGCAAGTATCGTAACATCCAACTGTCACCCTGCTCACTCACTGCTTGCTTTGCCGGGAGAGTGATTAGGTCATCCAGCCACTAGTGTCGCTGTAGAGCATTTATGCCAAGTTACCCGCCTAGTCGATACTTGATTTACACACTACAGTATTTACTTACCAAGCACTTCGAGTGGTTCCTTCAGATGTTAAGTGTCGAGGTTAAAAAGGTTTCAAACTATTCAGAGCAGGGCACTTGTGCACTTTATTTACTTTACAAATGCATGTAAGCTACAGTTTTTACTGTTTCACTTAAAATAAACATGTTTTCTCACCACTTCTTTGATTCATTTTGTCCAGCTGTCGACTTTAAGTCTGTGTCCATGTCCAACCAGAGCCAGGTATTGTGTAGTTGGTGCTTTTAATCAGTTTTCAGTTAAATTAATTCAATCCAAGTCTATAACAGTATCAAAATACACCACTACACCACTGCTGGTACATATACAGTGTGCTCTGAACGGTCTTATTTAGGGATGCCCAATGTGCCTTACTGCATATGCCACTTTTTGCCTCTATAACAACATCAACTACTACCTCATACATATACTGTGTACATTGACTCATACGCTGCTTTGCCACTTTGCAAATGTCAATGCTAGAAACCTTTAGTTTATTTTAGTTATACTTTTTATACTCTTTTTTTATACTAGTATGCAAAAACTCAGGACAATATTATGTTCATTAAATGTTTAATGTTTTAGTTTTAGAGTTGGTGTAAATTTTCATACTCTTATACCACTATGCAAAAAACTCAGGACAGTGTTAGTTTTACTATTTTATGCTTATGTCTATTATTATATGTTTCAGTGTTTCAATGTTTAGATGTTTACTGTTGCACCGAGGGACTGAGAGAAACGCAATTTCGGTCCTGTGTATGTCCTGTACTGTACATATTGCAGATCTGACAATAAAGTTGACTTTGACTTTGACTTTGAAAATGTCACCAAAATCACTCTGTCCCTCTAGAATCTTTCAGAAAATTGCAAAAGTGTGTTGAATTGTATCGTTTGCTGAATATCGCAATATATATATCATATTGTGAGCAGAATATCGTGTATCGTATCGTGAGATTATTGTATCACTACAGCCCTAAAAAATACAGTATGTTGATTCAAAATTTCTAAGTGTTAACAAATCCCAAAAAAGTTGGATAAGAAGCAATAAGTGGCTGGAAAAAGGAAATTGAGCATATAACGAACAGCTGGAAGACCAATTAACACTAATAAGGTCAATTGACAACATGACTGGGTATAAAAAGAGCTTCTCAGAGTGTCAGTGTCTCTCAGAAGCCAAGATGGTAAGAGGATCACCAATTCCACTATTGTTGTACAGAAAGATAGTGCAGCAATACCAGAATGGTGTTACCCAGCGTAAAATAGCAAAGAATTTTAAGTTATCATCATCAACTGTGCATAACATCATCAAAAGATTCAGAGAATCTGGAACAATTGCTGTGCGTAAGATCTTCTCAAGTATTTTTCAACAAACTGAAGCAATAAATCAATCTGTTTTATAATAAACAATGTCAGATTTATTTAAAGCAGAGATTACAATAAAGCAAACAAATCTATGCCTTTTCTTTTCACCATTTCTATTTTTTCTTGTTTCATAAACATAATAGTAAACATGTTAAGTGAACTTCCTAACTACTGTCTGAACTTCACATGACAGTTAATAAATAAATGTAAAAAATTAGATATAAAAAATTTAAACTTACTGCTTTCCAGCCAGTAACATCATAAAAAATAAAGTGCAAAAAACATAAAGAGAATCTGCTTTAACCAACTCGTTATTTTCTGGGAATTCAAACTCAGTGAACACAAAATAAACTAGTATCTGTTCTTATTAAATCTTTTAGATGTAAAAAAAAAAAAAACCTCACGCACAGCGTCTTGTTTTTTTATAGCCATCAACGGACGTGCTGCCCCTCTTTGGTACCAAACTTTCAGATTTATCAGCTTCTGTCGAGCCTGACGTCATTGTGCAACTGGTTAAAGTGCAGTGTTGACTTCTCCCACTCTCTGCTCTGGTTTGCTCCACTCACTCACAAGTCACTTAACCAGGTCATGTGACCAATCAAATTGCAGCGTTCGCGATTAGAAAATCTTGTTTTATCATATTGCGATTTTATTGCAAATGCAATTAATTGTTCAGCCCTAGCGGAAGGGTCAATGCCATAAAACTACTGGATGCTCGTGATTTCCGGGCCTTTAAATGTCACTGCACCACAAACAGGAATGCCACTGTCAAGGAAATAACAGAATGTGCTCAGAAATACTTCCAGAAAGCATTGTCAGTGAACACAATCCACCATGCCATCCGCCGTTGCCAGCTGAAACTCCACAGTGCAAAGAGGAAGCCATTTCTAAGAAAGCTCCACAAGCTCAGACGTTTGCACTGGGCCAGGGGTCATTTAAAATGGAGTGTAGCAAAATGGAAGACTGTTCTGTGGTCAGATGAGTCACGATGTGAAGTTCTTTATGGAACACTGGGACGCCATGTCATCCGGACCAGAGAGGACAAGGATAGCCCAAGTTGTTATCAACGCTCCGTTCAGAAGCCTGCATCACTGATGGTATGGGGTTGCATGAGCGCTTGTGGCATGGGCAGCTTGCATGTCTGGAAAGGCACCATTAATGCAGAGAACTATGTTCAGGTTCTAGAACAACATATGCTCCCATTTAGATGTCATCTCTTTCATAGAAGACCCTGCATTTTTCAACAAGATAGAATAGAATATATCTTTATTGGCATTGTCATTGCACCGGGGCACAAAACGTAGCAATTGACGCACACCCGTCCTTGAGATGGGGGCGAGTGCGTGCATCCGCAGCAGTAATTAAACTGCGGCGCCACAATCTTAGATATGGAAAAAAAAGGAAGGTAACATGAGGGTAATCAGTGGTATAACAAAAAAAGATCTATCACATTTTGTCATTACAGGACACCATATGATACAGCCAAAAAACTCTACCAGCAAGCACAGTTAAGACAAATCACATTTGCATTTGAGGGCAAAGCAGTGAGATAAAGTCCATGAGCGCCGTTCAGATTAGCCAGAGTTCTGATGATGACGTGACCAGCCAGCCTTATCTGACTTAGGCCCTGTACACACGTAGCCGGATATCAGTAAAACCGAACAGTTTATCATGCGGTTTGGCCTATCATCCACACGTGAACTCCGGTTTATGTAACTATAAACGAATAATAAAAAAAACAGACCAAAGTGGAGATTTGAGAATTCTCCGCTTTCGAGTCTGCATGTGGACTTTCATAACCGGAGGTTTTTGCTCCAGCTGGAGCAGCGCTGACGTCACATAATGCTCGGCGAAAAATAAAAGCTAAAATGTCAACATACCTGCTCTGACATGATTCCCAGTCGGACATGATTCCCAGTCGACATTTTCCAGCGTTTTATTAACTTTGTACTCCAACACGGTATTTAATAGTAGTTCAACCTCGTGGTCTGTACACAAATGAAAAAAAATAAAGAAATGATAGCAGGAAGTTGTGGTTGCTTTGAAGGGTTGTGACGGCACTACACTGCCACCTATGGGTTCAGCATATTCTTTACAACGCTCTGTGGTGAAAATAAACGGGTACATGTAGACGAACATTTTAAATATCCGAACATGTATGTACAGAGATATTTTTGTGTGTGCAGATATTCGTTTTTCAAACACCAGGCTATGTGTGTACAGGGCCTTAGAGCACACAGAAAGTTCTTCGGGGAGGGAGGGTTGCAGTATTTTCATTCTTCAGTTGCTTCTACTCCGGAGAATTTGTAGTCAGCCTGTCCAAAGCTGCTCGGGAAGTCTCATTAGATTAGCATGATTTATCTTCAGGGCAGGCTCAAAGTGTACTTTCTGTGGCCTTGAGTCCAGATGGGTAATCTGAAATCCAATACACTCCAAATTATGGGAAGCTTTTCACCGACCCGAGCTATGAGTCCTCCCCCAGATGTAACCCTCCTGGCTGCATACGAGTCCCAAACCTTACCGGTGGTCTGCGGTCCTCAGTGGCCGCTTCCACTTTACGGTTCAGTTCATAAAGCAGCTGATTCATGGAGGTCACAGCACGGATCACACTCTCGTTTTAAGAAGGGAGCTTCGACGGCGCGTTGATCGCCACGGAAGTCTTCCTGATTTTCCAATAGAAGAGAACTCTACACAAGCCAAAAAGCAGAGCACCTGCTATCATGAATCCAATTATGAATAAACCCTCCACATCTTCGACAGAAAGCATGTCCAAGCATAACATCTTCCATTCTCCCCAGGAATCCATGATATACCCAGCCAGATGCAACTGCAAAGGGTAAGCCGGTTCCCCAGGACCGGAACGCTTCATAGAAATTTTTTTATCAATAGTGTTGACAGCCCACGAAACCAGATCCATCTTCAATTTGCATTTGAGCGAGCACTGAAAAACTGCAGACAAGACAAAGTGGCCAAGCAGGGAGAGGAAAACTCGGGAGGGAAGGAGCGGAGGAGAAAAAGCTGCTGCTTTGTCCAGAGCCGGAAGTTCATTCCAGACCATGCCAGACCACATTCTGCAGCAATCACAAAATCATGGCTACGTAGAAGAAGGATCCGGGTACTGAAATGGCCAGTCTACAGTCCAGGGGCCTCATGTATCAAAAACCTGCGTGGATTTCCTACTGAAAAGTGACGTACGGTGAAATCCAGAAAAGTGTCTACGCACAAAAAGATCCAGATTTATCAAACTGTGCGTACACCTGAATCCACGCACATTCCTTTTGTACATCACAATTGACGTGGAACTGAGCGCACGTGAGACACCTCCCCTGACACGCCTACATTTACATATGTTAAACAGATGCAAATTACTTCCTGCATGTGTGAAGGACATGTTTGTTTGATCCCTGCGCGATCAGAAATGATTTCTAGATTCGGGAAAATAATGAATTCAATATAATATGAGTGAGGACAAACATCCTAAGTAAGAATAGTAATAAAATGTGTTCATCATGCAAAGAACGAGTGATTGTCGGTATTTGTGTGCGCGCGCACCCTGCTGTGGTGCGCGAACCGGCTCATTCATTCATTCTGTGTGGAAATATTAACTTTGCGCACGAGTTTATTACCATTATTACTGTAAACACAGAGGAACTTACTTGGATGTTTGCTAGAACATAGATCTTTGTTTATGTAGATGATGTGAAGAAACGTGTCTGTGCGTCTTGGTGGAGACTTTTCATGACATGATGTTGGAGTCTCCAGACGCAGCGCGCGCCCCGCAGCCCTGTGCGCAGTCTGTCTGTGAAGCTTTTGCTCTCCTACAAGTTATATAAGGTGTACTTTCACGTGTCATTTTGGAGAAATCTACAATAAACGCAGATAATGAAACACCTCCAGCTGCCGTGTCGACACCGGTGAGGGTGCGCGCGCGCTCCAAGCGCGACCACTCAGCCTTTGGAAACATATGGATGAGACCATTCCATTGGACATGATCCGGCTTTGTGTGGACTGGACTGCACAGTCCCGATCGACCTGCAGCTCCCTCTGTGGAACAGTTTGACCGCTGCTTCTGTATGCACGCGTGATGCACGGCTCCCCAGAGCGCAGCATGCAGTGCCAAACTGGAAAATTATTATTTCTGAAAACGGCTGATAAGCCATATCCTAGATCGGAAAACTATATCTGTTTCTAAATAAATGCTCTGCGTGTTACACTATTTATTATAACCTCCAGTAAGGCTGAATGAATCCGTTCCTGTTAAATTTATTTTTGGCACAACGTTGCGCGTCCTTTATTTCACTGCGTCATGTGGATGTAATACTTGTTAATCGTGTGTTTGGAGGGAATATTAATCATTTACACATCTTGAACTGTTAATAATAATAATAATAATAATAATAATAATAATAATAATGAATTCAATTTATAACGCACTTTTCATTAATGGAAATCTCAAAGTGCTACAAGGTGCAACATATTTGAATGTCAATAAGACAAATAATAAAACAATTAAAATCAACAACAGTATCAACTCAGATCAAAAGTAGAATCATGAGGAGGAAGAGTATGCTCGGTTGAAAAGAAAGGTCTTCAAGCCGCTCTTAAAGTCAACCACAGACTGTGGGGCTTCAGTTTCTCTGAAACACCTGTAAGTGTCGCCAAAGGAACAAGAACCACAGAAACGTGCGTACGCCTGCTCGGGAGCTTGCGTGGATATGTACCTGGATGCGCATATATTCACGTTCAGTTCAGTTTTGATACATACGGGCTTTTGCGTGGGAAGTGACGTGCGCAATGTTTTTGTGCGCACGCATGGTTGATACATGAGGCCCCAGATCTTTCACCTATAGAGAACATTTGGTGCATCATAAAGAGGAAGTATGCTGGTGAAGATTCTTAGTACAGTTACGTCTTCCTTCGCCACATCGCCACGCCCACATGCTCCACCCAAAACGGTCAGTGTTGGAAAGCTTAATGCACCAAAATGTCTTTGGTCACTGGACAGACCGTCACGCTGATTAGGTAACAAAGAAGGCCCAAGATGATTGAACAGTTAGAGGATGAATGGGAGAGCATTCCTATTTCTAAACTTGAGAAACTGGTCTCCTCTGTCCCCAGACGTCTGTTGAGTGTTGTAAGAAGAAGGGGGGATGCCACACAGTGGTAAAAATGGACTTGTCCCAACTTTTTTGGGATTTGTTGACGCCATGAAATTTTGAAACAACATATTTTTCCCTTAAAATGATACATTCTCTCAGTTTAAACTTTTGATCTGTGATTTGTGTTCTATTCTGAATAAAATATTAGATGTTGGCACCTCCACATCATTGCATTCAGTTTTTATTCACAATTTGTTTAGTGTCCCAACTTTTTTGGAATCCGGTTTGTAGAATGTTTTTAGTATATTTGTTCCATGCTTTGAATTTCTTGTTTTTTTATTTTTTTTTATTTTTTTTCCAAGTCTATATGGTTCTTCTTGTCCTCAGCATTTCATTGCATTCTTGACCTTGTGTTGATTTTGCATATGACAAATAAACCTAACCTGAACCTGACCACATGCAAAAAGGAGGACCATCAGTCTAAAACAATCGATCACCAGTGCATAACAATCAGCTAAATGGTTGCATACTACTCACTGAACCAGCCCAAGGACAACCTGGCCAAAATTTAAATCTAGGTTAAAAAAAATGTGATTTTATTTACCTGGATGATTGAGCGTACTTACACTTAACCTTTAACTTTATTTGTTGGATGATTATTTACTGAACAGTTTAGACCGTGTACGATCGTTGCTAAATTTCAACCAACCATTTTTTAAATAAGTTTCCAGGGTCACAGGGACTTGAAATCTAGTTCAAGTACTGTCTTTAAATCACATTTAGCTGTTTGTTTTTTAATAATTAAATAATCGAGTCTTTGTTGTGTGAACTGAGGTGTGTTTTGTTCCTGAGGTAGATGCAGATGATTGCCAGTGATGGAGGATCTCTTACTTGATTTGCCGGCTTCTCATGAGGGACGTTCTTATTTTATTATTGCCTTTTATTTAACCAAGTTAAAGAGGAACTAAACTCCAAATTAACTTATTTTAGCTGATAAACTCCCTAGAATGTGTCTAAAATGTTGTATAGCACTATGTCTGTGTTAATCTTCATATATTTGTGCGTATTAAATAAATCGGCAATATTTGGTCTAAAAACGTGTTTACGGTAACCCTATGGGTTGAACAGAGGAATTGCAGCTTAATTTTCTTATTGGTCAAGGACTGTTCACTCTGACGTGTCTTGTACACTCTGACGTCACAAAAGTGGTTCAAGCAGAGCCAACCCCCTGCAGAGATGGAAGGTCCTCGCTGCAGTTCATACCTTATATGGAAGTGGTACATTGCACTCCGGAATAGTACTGCAACAAAGCATACTATAGTTTTTGGAATGGCACTAGTTATTTGTATATTTTAACTTATGTATTGTATGAATACTTTCCACTTCATTGAAACTATTTGGTTGTATTTGTTTTCTTATTGTGCGATGGACGAGTAATGTTTGAATGCCGAGATGGGGCAGTGGTGTAGGAGCGGGTTTGGGGTCCGACAGACCCAGGTTCAATCCCCAGTCACGGCATAACTTGTAGTATTATTTTCTTTTTTTTTCCTAAAGCCTTTTGTTTTGGATAGATCGGGTGGGAATAGATAAATACATCTACATACAGTATTTATTATTTGTTGTTGCTTGTTGTAAGTTGTTTGCTGGAGTTTTAGTTTGTTGCTAGAGGGGGCGTGAACGCAGCACAACCACCCACCTCCTCCCCTCCTTGTCTCTCGACACACCCCTTTTCATGAGGGTTTTGAATCTGGTCTGGGGGCGGAGCTACCGTTTCACAGTGGGTTGAGCACCTCTTTAATCTCACTGACATCACAGATCTCTTTTTAAAGGAGGCTTGGGCCTGAAGGCAGCAAACCAGTCATTGGAGAAAACCCATGCAAAAATGACAGCATGCAAATGCCACACAGAAATACCTCAGTCTGAACCTGGGACTTGGACCCAGGATCTTCTTGTTGTGCAGCAGCAGTGCTAACTAGGGATGCACCGATAAATCGGCCGGCCGATCGATCGGCTCCGATTTCCTTAATTTGGGGAGATCGGTGATCGGCCGATCTTTAAATGAGAAGCCGATTTTATCCACCGATTTTATCTGCCTCAGCAAAGGTTGGAAAATCCTGAAAATTTAGGGTGCATTTTGACCTTTTAACACCTAAAAATCAGTATCGGCCAAAATTGGAATCGGCAGGTCAGACTTTCTAAAAATCGGTAATCGGTGATCGGCCAGAAAATTGAAATCGGTGCACCCCTAGCTAACCGTTAATCCACCCTACTGTGTCTCCTGCTTCAGAGTTCTCTGACAAACCATCAGAGAACAGCTTCCTGTTTGGTTTAGCTCTTCGGCTGTTGTCCAGTCCTGGATGAGGACATCTGGGTTGAAACAGCTTGATGATTTGCTGTTTGGACAGTGAATCTTCTCATGTGTGTGTCTGCTGTGTGTCTGCTTATCCACAACTTCTCCTCCTCCACCATAACCCTCAGCACTGGCTCTCCTCAAGGATGTGTGTTGAGCCCTCTTCTGTTCACTCTGCTCACATATGATTGTGCAGCTACCCATCCAGGTTGTCATATTGTAAAGTTTGCAGATGATACAGCGGTGGTGGGATGCATCACAAACAATGATGAGTCCAGCTACAGACAGGAGGTGGAACACCTGGAGAGCTGGTGCAAAGAGAATAACCTTCACATCAATGTGAAGAAGACAAAGGAGATGATTGTGGACTTCAGAAGGAACAAACACACCCACACCCCACTGAACATAAGTGGATCTGCAGTGGAAGTGGTCTCCAGCTACAAGTACTTGGGTGTACACATGAATGATAACCTCAGCTGGAGCAACAACACCACCAGCCTGATCAAGAAAGGTCATCAGAGACTCTACTTCCTCAGACGGCTGAGACGAGCTGGTCTGAGTAGCCCAGTCCTCACCTCCTTCTACAGGTGTGCAGTGGAGAGCATCCTGTGCTCCAGCATCAACGTGTGGCATGGAGGCTGCACAGTTGAAGAGAGGAAAGCTCTACAGAGAGTGGTGAAGGCTGCACAGAAGATGTTGGAGTCAGTCTCCCCACCATCACAGACATTTACACCTCCAGATGCAGGAAAAGAGCCACCTGCATCATGAAAGACCCCACTCACCCAGCACACACACTTTTTGCCCCACTCCCCTCAGGACGGAGGTTGAGGAGCATCAAATGTAGAACCACTAGACTGAGGAACAGCTTCTACCCTGAGGCTGTTAGACTCATGAATAAATAAATAATAAGAATAATCACTGTGAAATATCACAACATGTTGCTGCTGATCTGTTTCATGTTGCTGCTGATCAGTTTCACGTTGCTGTGTTCATTCATGCTCATCTGTTCACACAGACTCATGTTTGACGTGATGTTTTTATGCTTTTAGTGCTTAGTGTATTTTTGGTTGATGTTTTTCTTAGTTCATATCTTCGATGTTATTACTGTTTTTCTTTTACATTTTATTGTTGGATGCAGTGGTGGGCGCCAGACCGCTAGGGAGCGCTAAAGCGCTAATCCGCTTACAGTGGACCTAAACTTTTTGTCAGCGTTTTTGTGGATTGACTAACTTTTATAATTCATAAGCGGATTTGTGCTATTTTTATTTAAAATGCAGTACCGCTAATAACTAATTATCTATCAGTAAAAACCAATAAACTTATTTACAAGCTCTTATGCTGCTTGTTTTACCTTTTTCCCCACCGTAAAGAGCAGAGAGGAGGGAGGGTGTGAGGGGGAGCAGAGGGGAGAACAGACTCGGATCTACCATGTAGGTAAATGATGCCGTTGCCTGGGGATCCCATCAGCATGGGGCCCCGGCCCCGCCGCGCCCCGGCCAGTCACCTACATCCCTAACATTGATCCTGCTTGTTAATGTACATTTAACATAAAAATAATTATAGTTACGATGAAAACGATCATTAAATACGCAATAAAAAAACCGGTCGATTTCTTTATCCCCCTACTAAAAATGGACTATTCCATCTTGACATCTTCCGGGTTAGAGGTGAACTCAGGGGCCAATTCTGTGGCTAGCTGGTTGGTTGCTGGGTTACTAATGGATAAATCCGCAGAGAACCCTGCTGTTTCAAGCCAAATTAACGTGGCCGGATGATTTTATTGTGTGTTTTGTGTCGACCATTCGACGGCGAGTCGTTATTTTTATGTATTTGGGTTACTTTTATGTATAAATGCGGTGGCGACACACCCGTGTATTTGAGATTTAAAAGTGGTTTTAGGGATTAAGAGATCATTCTATTTTTTGTTAATTTCGTGGCCGAATAGAATATATGTACGTAAAGTATTAAAGACCGTGTAAAGTGAAATTAAATGTGTGTTTTTAGTTTGTCACATGGCATAAATATGTGTTATTAATCACCCATTTAAATCTGACTGATTAAAAACATTGTTTACCTTATAAAATTAAGTCTCAAAAATCATGAAAAAACATGATTTTGCCTTGGTCTGGAACGCTAGGGGCGTGTCAGTGCGTGGGCGTGGTTTCAGGCAGCTGCGCTCGTCCTGCTCGTGTCCCACAGTGGAGAGGCAGACAGCAGAGCCAGTAAACCTGCTCTGTTTTTATCCGAGTTCTGTCTGTAACAGCAGCTACTTTTTCCAAGAGTTACGCTGTTTTTGTAAATAGTTTTCTTGTGTGTTTTTAATCTGGAATGAATAAAAAAAAATAAAAAAAAAGAGTTGCACCATGCGGGATTTGAACCCGTGGGCTTTGGGACGGAAGGCAAGCGCTCTAACCATTGTCCTAACCAGGCATTACAGATACTCGCATAAAACGACGCAGTATAAAAACATGTTATGATTTGTACGGGTGCCCTGACCATTGCGACATCCAGGGAAGATGCACGAACGAGGCATAATTGATTAGCTAGCTAACAATGAACAAAATATCTATGCTATTGCTATCTGATGCTATCTGCGATTCGCGAGTGAACGGCTCCACCGAGGCGAATTTATACGGCTGGAGCTGCAGGGGGTGGGGCTATACTAATGAGGACCGCGTGACGAAACGCGGTCACGTTTAAAACACGCCTAAAAAATCCTGAAATAGAAATATGTTTATACACAGTTTGCTCTATAACTCCAAAATTAATTGAGCTACAATTTTGAGACTTTTTACTCATTTACAAGATTACAATTATGACATTTATAATGTTTATTGAAGAAAATGTTGAAATTCACTTTACACGGTCTTTAAATAAATCCTTTGATTTTTGTAATTTCATCCTTTTAGGATCATTTTTGTTACTTTTCAGTTGGCAGTGTAGTGCAAATATTGCATAAAGCTGCCGGCTGTATATAAATATATATATATAAATATATAAATAGCGGATTAGATTAGCTTCCCCTAATTTTCATAAGACATTTGTGCTTTTGAAATTGTGGACCTAAAAAAATTAATAAGCGTTTTAGAAATTGTGGAACTAATTTTTTAATTAGCGTTGCCCAC
>JBBPBX010075123.1:0-10414 GCA_038048925.1 Garcialebias charrua | reverse complement strand
GATGGTCACATTTATACACGGAGGTGCTGTGCCGAGTCCTTCTCTCCAAATGTTGTCCCTACAGCGGCACTGAACTCTGAAAAACACCCCCTCTCCTCCTCTCGGACCCCCGAAACAGAAACGATCATTTTTTCAACTGAATAAATTAATGCCCTGTGGACAGTGCACGTTACGCACAGGAACGTCTCCAGACAGCTCTACACTGCGCATACAACATCAGCAGGTGTCTGAACTCCTGCTACATTTCAGACAAAATAAATAAAAAAAAGCTTACTGTAGAAAATAAACTAAAAATAAAACGAGAGAAATGTTTGATGTTATTCACATTATAGGTCACGTTTCAAAACAACGGCGCTAATTTGTCAAAAACAACAGCGATCAAAATGTCAACAAGACAGTCCAGTTTACTTTAATAAAAATGGATGGACAACAGAGAATTGAAGCCTTCAGTTGCTCAAACGGTGCCATGAGACTGGAGCAGGAGTGGAGAAGAGTTCAGCTGAGAGGTGGGGGGTGGGGGGGGTCAGGACACCTGACAGGAGCTGCTCATTGACACACAACCTGCTGTTCTTCTCCAAAATAGTAATTTTATTAAGTGCCTACAAATGTAGGTAAATGTTGATGTTGACATTACAACTTGTTAAAATACATCAAAATGCAGATTCATTCATTCATTCAACCTTTATTTATACAGGCTAGCCTCGTTGAGTCACGGGGACTCATTTACAAGAGGGACCTGTCTCACTCACACCAAACAACCATCCACTCTCACACTCACACCTAGGGTCAATTTAGAGTCACCAATCAGCCTAACAAGCATGTTTTTTGGTCTGTGGGAGGAAACCGGAGTACCCGGAGGAAACCCACGCATGCACGGGGAGAACATGCAAACTCCACCCAGAAAGGCCCCGGACCGGGATTTGAACCGGCAACCTTCTCGCTGAGAGGCAGCAGCTCTACCAGTTGTGCCACTGTGCTGCCCTGCCCAGCAAATGACATCTACTTTATTCAAAATGTTCTGGAGTTTGGTTTGAGCATGAACTTTATTATTTTTATTTTACAAAAAAGAGCTGTACGAATTATCTCAAGAAAAGATTATTGTCATCCTTCAAGTATTTTATTTCATCAACTGAAATTACTCAAGTTTTATGATTTGGTAGACTACTTTATTCTATTACTAATGTACAGGGCTCAGAATCACAATTTACCATCGAACGAACAAGAGTATTTTGTAAAAAGGAGCAGTTGCTATAATTTAAAAGGAACATATATTTTTGTTAAGCCAAAGGTTAGAACAAGTTTGCGGGGTAGGTCTACTTTAATGAGGGGAATTGATCTATGGAATGGTTTGAATAATGATATTAAAAATGAGGAATCATTATTTGTATTTATGATTCCTCATTTTTAATATCATTATCCCACCCTCATCTATGGTCATGAGCTCTGGGTTATGACCGAAAGAACGAGATCTCGGATACAAGCGGCTGAAATGAGTTTTCTCCGCAGGGTGTCTGGACTCTCCCTTAGAGATAGGGTGAGAAGCTCAGTCATCCGGGAGGGACTCGGAGTAGAGCCGCTGCTTCTCCACATCGAGAGGAGCCAGTTGAGGTGGCTCGGGCATCTGGTTAGGATGCCTCCTGGACGCCTCCCTGGTGAGGTGTTCCGGGCATGTCCCACCGGGAGGAGACCCAGAGGAAGACCCAGGACGCGCTGGAGGGACTATGTTTCTCGGCTGGCCTGGGAACGCCTTGGGATTCCCCCGGAGGAGCTGCTCCAAGTGGCTGGGGAGAGGGAAGTCTGGGCCTCCCTACTTAGGCTGCTACCCCCGCGACCCGACCCCGGATAAGCGGACGAAAATGGATGGATGGATGGATATTTGTATTTAAGAAAAGGATAAAGAATATAATGCTGACGAGATACATTTAAGTTAGTTAATATTAGCGAAAACTATAAAGAATAATTGTTGATATGTTTTGGGTTTTGTTGTATTATTTGTGATTATTGCTTGAATTGATTGTTTGAATTGATTTTGTTAAGAAGGGGCAGAAATGATAAGATTTAATTCTTCTTCTGCCGCCTTTCATTTTATAGGTATTTTATATATTTTTTCTCTTGAAATTTGTATTGTTTTAATGGAAATGAAATTAATAAATAAACAAACAAACAAACAAACAAACGTTGGTGATCCTCCTGACGTTTTTTATCTTACAGCCTTCTGTTCTACTGGAACAGCTAGTTACAGACGTTTTGCTTCAAATACTTAAACATTTATTTTCCCAACCGGTACAATTTCTTAGTTTTAACAGGTGATGTTTATTTTCTTCTATATTGTGTTACATTGTTGACTGTTAAATAACTGGAAGAAGTACAGTTTGTTGAACACATTGCCTCCGATCAGAAAGATAGTTAGAAAACCAACCAATGGTGTGATCTTTCTAATTACTTTTACATTTGACACATCTTCACTAAGTGAATAAAGTTAATGAACTTTACGAGCTTAGAGTAGCTTTTATAACATCCAAGATGGTCCTTGGTCCCATGAAGACAGCCAGGAGGTCCATCTTAAAGAAACTGAAGCACTGTGTGTGCAGTCTGACCCGGTCCAGATGGTTCTGGTCTACATGTGATCATGCTTGGTGTCTCACCTCATTCACAAACACCCAGTGGCTGTCTTTGGAGGCCAAGTTGGTTTCCACCGCCTGCAAACACACAAAGAGACAAAGATCAATAAGAGTCAATCCTTTGTGTAAGAACCTCTTTGATTAATTTAGATTTTAAAAATCTGCTCTGCCTCCACGTTCTGTTAAATTATGAGCAACAGGGTCAGCTGAGCCAACAGGAAGGGTTCATCACAGCAGTCCAAGCTCATCCGGTCCTGAACCTGAATCCTAACAGCACCATGACGATACCAAACCAAGCAGGTCCACAGGTCACTCCGGGTCGAACAGAACTTCATATTCATTCATTCATTCAACCTTTATTTATACAGGTTAGTCTCACTGAGCCCCGAGGACTCATTTACAAGAGAGACCGGTTTTAAACAAAGACCACAGAAGACAACAGTAGACAATCATAAAAAAGCATATAAAATTAAAGTAAATTGAAAACATTATGTAAAAATGAAACAAAAACTGTTGCATTATAAAACGGTGTAAAAACTAAAAACAAATGTCTGTGTTGGTTGTTCTCAGGAACTGATCAGATGTTTGAAGCCACTTAGAAAGATCAAGGTCAAGAACTTCAGATTTTTTTACAAGATGTTCCATGAAACAGGAGCAGAGTAGGAGAAGGTCCTTTTGTCTAGTTCAGTCCTCACTGAGGGGACACTGCAGGTAATAAATAACATGTGTGAAGCAAACAGGTTCAAACACAGATCAGCTGGTGTTGAAAGCAACAGAATAGTAATGGGTCTTTAAACGGGATTTGAAAACCGAGAGGGAGGGGGCCTGTCTGACGAGCAGAGGTAACTCATTCCAGAGTCTTGGTCCTGCTACAGAGAACGTCCTGTCACCTCTGTGTTTAGGACAAGTTTATGTTTATGTTTATGTTTATGTTTATTAAATTTGTTCATTTTTTTACAAAAGAAACACAATACAAGACAATCCCATTAATGATACGTACACAATGTAAAAAAATGAAAGGAAGCAGAAAGAAGAATAAATCTTATTATATCTGCCCCTTTTTTCAAACAATCAGATTAAACAATAATAATATTTCACCAGTAGTACAAAATGACTAACTCTTTCTAATTTTCTAATACTAATACGTAACTAATAATCGATACAAAACACATTAATAATATTTCACCAGTAGTACAAAATGACTAATTCTTTCTAATTTTCTAATACTAATACATAATTAAAAATTGATACAAAGCACATTAATAATCTTCCACCAGTAGTACAAAATGACTAACTCTTTCTAATTTTCTAATACTAATACATTACTAATAAATAATACAATACACATTATGCTAATTCATATATATTTTTTCAACAAATTCCTTTTGATCATTTTTTTAAATGTAAACAGTGACTTGGCATTTTTAACTACATTCTCCAAGCCATTCCATAATCTAATTCCCTGGATTGAGGTAGAACGTCCCTTCAAGCTAGTTCTGAATTGTGGTTTTACAAACATCTCTGTCCCCTTAAGATTATAACAACTTTGTCTTTTAACAAAGTGCATTTGGATATTTAAAGGTAATTTGTTGTTCTGAGCCCTATACATAATTGATAAAATATTATAATCAACCAAATCATGGAACTTCAATAATTTCAGTTGATAAAATAATGTACTGGATGGATGACAGTAATGTTTTCTAGTGATAATTCTTACAGCTCTTTTCTGTAATACAAAAATAGGCTTTGTGATTGTTTTACACGCTTTCCCCCAAACATCAATACAATAGATTAAGTGTGGAACAATGATTGTGTTATACAACAAATACAGAGCTTTATCATTCAATAGGTCTCTGACCTTGTATAGTACTGCAATCGATTTAGCTATTTTTATTCTTACAGAATTTATGTGTTGTTTCCATGTCAGTTTGTCATCAATAATAACACCCAAAAACTTCACCTCACTCACTCTACAAATCTCAACACCCTCAATTTTGAGTGGAACGTCAACAGTTTTCTTTTTATTACTGAATATCATGTAATTAGTTTTTTCTAGATTTAATGATAATTTATTGATTTTAAACCAAGTTTGTATTTTGGTAAATTCTGTCTTTATCAATTCCAACATTTGTTCTATATCTTCACCTAAACAGAAAAAAGTGGTATCATCAGCAAAAAGTATACATTTAAGGAGTCCTGACACATTTACCAAGTCATTCACATATAAAATAAATAGCTTTGGTCCAAGCACAGAGCCCTGGGGAACTCCACATGTGATATTACAGAGGTCAGATCTTACATCATTTATTTGTACAAATTGTTTCCTATCTTTCAAATAGCTAGATACCCACTGTAATGCTGGTCCTCTAATACCATATTTGTTCAGTTTTTCAAGGAGAATGGTGTGATCAATAGTATCGAATGCTTTTTTTAAATCAACAAAAATACTGACACAGTATTGTTTTTGATCGACAGCAGTAGTTATTTGTTCCATTAATTCCATGAGAGCCATTGATGTAGAGTTTTTAGCTCTGAACCCATATTGACTATTGCTTAGAATATTTTGTTTGTCTATAAATTGATCTAGTCTGTTCACAAAAAGTTTTTCAAGAATTTTAGAAAACTGTGGTAACAAGGATATAGGTCTATAATTGTTGAACACACATTTATCACCATTTTTAAAAAGAGGAACTACCTTAGCTACTTTCATATTATCTGGAAATATTCCTGTTGAAAATGATAAGTTACATATATATGTAAACGGCTCAATAACATGGCTCATTATATCCTTTACAAACATCATATCCATGTCCACCCAGTCCTTTGATCTCTTGTCTGTAAGATTTTTTACTACTTTCATTATTTCCTCTTCGTTAGTTCCATTTAGAAAAATACTGCTTGTACAGCCTGTAATTGTGTGGCTCACATTATTATTTACTTTTGGTATTTTAGCTGCAAGGCTTGATCCAACATTCACAAAATACTGATTAAATCCATTGACAATTTCATTTTCATCATAAACCTCATCTTTTTCTTTTACAAAATATTTTGAAATACTAGTTTTTGCTTTATGATTCTTCATAACACTATTCATTACTCGCCATGTTGCTTTCATATCACCATTACTTTTATCTAATAATTTACTATAATATTCTTTCTTATGTTTCCTTATAATCCCTACTAATTTATTTTTATACTTTTTATATTTTTCTTCAGCGTTTTGACTTCGCAATTTCAAGAAACACGAATACAAATAATTCTTTTTTTTACAAGCATTTCTCAACCCTTTTGTCATCCATGGTTGGTCAACAATTTTTCTCTTTGTGTAATTTGTTTGTACACAATTTTTTTCATACAGAGTTTCCAAGATATTCATAAACTCATCATATGATCTGTTCACATCATCAACATACACTTTATTCCAGTCTTGTTTATCTAGATCCTCTTTTAATTTTTCCATAACTTTTTTTGATGTGTTTATGATCTTTTTCTTTGCGTTAACTTCTTTTGTGATACTTTGATCATTTTTATAGATTGTGAAAACTGGTAAATGATCACTTAAGTCGGTCGTTAAGATACCACCTATCACCTCTCCGTCTGTTATATTTGTGAAAATATTATCAATTATTGTGGCACTATGAGTTGTAATTCTTGTTGGCTTGGATATCAATGGATACATATTTAAACTGTACATTGAATTTATAAATGTACTGATGTTATTTGAATCTGTTTTATTTCCCATATCAATGTTAAAGTCTCCACACAGAAAAACTTTTTTATTAAAACTCTTCTCCAATAGCTCCAGGATTTTATCAGTGAATATTTCTATATTTGATCCTGGTGATCTATATACACAACTTATTATTATGTTTTTATCATTTTTGTTTATTATTTCTATTGTTATCATTTCCATAAGATTATCAACTATTATTGACATTTCATTATTTAGTTTACATTTTAATTCATTTTTAACATATAAAGCGACACCACCGCCTCTCTTATTATTTCTGTTCATGTGAAATAATTCATACCCTTCAATGTGAATATTACTTGTGTTATCGTCATTGAGCCATGTCTCTGACAGTGCTATTATCGTAAAAGTTCTATTTAACTGTTTTAAGTAATCTGTTATGTTGGATATATTTGCATTTATACTTCTGCTGTTAATGTGAATAATAGAGAGAACTCCATTTGTTATATTGATGTCATTAAATTGCTCTTCATTGTAGTATTCGCTATCTTTTATTACTGGAAAAAAGTTAGCATCAATAACATCATTAACATTATATATTTTAGGTTCTGAGTCTTCGTATGTTGTCATGTTTTAATGTATTTGATGTATTTGTTCATTTCAGTTGTTTCATTGATTTGTACTTTGTCCTCCTCTGTGCTCCTCTAGATCCTTCAGTTCTTTTATCATTTTAGGGTTAGCCCCTACATGTGTTTTGATAAAGATGTTTCCATTTCTTGTCCACGTTGATGCTATTTTGTGTTGGCTTCTTAGCCACCTTGCTTCCTTTGCAATTCTTCCGTTTTTTTTTGTTAGATGTTCATTTATGTACGTTTTTGTTCCCTTCAGTAGGTGTGATTGACTAATTACATAGTTTCTAAACTTCCTGCTAACGAATTCGACAACTACCGACGGTTTGGTATTTGGTGTTTTACTGGGCAGGGTGTAACAGAACGAAATGTCCTCATATTTTATGTCAAAGTAATTGTCCCATAAAAAATTAACTACAGTCTCCTCCAGAGTCTCTAGTTCTTCCTGTGGTGCATCCTCAGTTGGGCCAGTGTTAGTGAGAGCATGTTTAAATGTCCGACACTTACTAACATCAAGTCCTGTGATCACCACGTTGTTCTTTTTTGTGTATTTTTCCATGTCTTCTATTTTTTCTTCCAGTTCAGCTATTTTATTGTCTTTGCTGGTTATCAGATCTTTCAGTTGTCTTATTTCATCAACCAGATTGGCCTGTGAATCAATTTTTTCTGATAATTTTGATAGTTTTTCATTTATACTGTTTAGTGATTTTTTAAAGTCTTCCATTTCTGCTGAGTTGTTTTCCGCCGACTCTGGTGACTTTTGACCACCTTTTTTTGACTCAGGTGATTTTTGTCCACCTCTTTTCGGCATTACTTACAGAGTTTGTAGTCTAGTGGTAGCAGGTCTCTGGTTGATGGTTTGTTTACTGAACCACGTGGCTCTTCCACGAGGCTCACAGGCCTAATGATGGTGGTTGTGGCCCAGTGCCCAGATCAGCAGTTAGTTCAGAACTCACGGTCTCAGCAGAACTCACGGTCTCAGCAGCCCGCAGCAGTCCCCTGGCTCGCCCACGGCGCACGGCTCAGATCGAAGCCTCATGTGATGTCCACTGTTCACGGCGCTTGGATCAGCTCGAAGCCCCAGGTGGCGTCCACGGCTCACGGCTCTCGGATCAGCTCGAAGCCCCAGTTGGCGTCCACGGTTCACGGCTCTCGGATCAGCTCGAAGCCCCAGTTGGCGTCCACGGTTCACGGCGCTCGGATCAGCTCGAAGCCCCAGGTGGTGTCCACGGCTCACGGCGCTCGGATTAGCTCGAGGCCCCAGGTGGCGTCCACGGTTCACGGCGCTCGGATCAGTTTGAAGCCCCAGGTGGCGTCCACGGTTCACGGCCCACTCGTGGCTCTCGGATCAGTTTGAAGCCCCAGGTGGCGTCCACGGTTCACGGCCCACTCGTGGCTCTCGGATCAGCTCGAAGCCCCTTGTTCACGGTTCACGGCCCACTCGTGGCTCTCGGATCAGCTCGAAGCCCCTTGTTGCGTTCACGGCTCACGGCCCCCTCGTTGCGCTCGGCAGCACATGGCTAGCGTTAGCTTGTAGTCTGAAGCCACCACTCCCAGCTTTGTTGTTTTCTTTCGCTGCAACAAAGCACCTCCGGCGTGCCGGCCCGCGTTTCTTCGTAACAACCAGCGTATTTTTCCGGTTTATTTGTTAACGAAGTCCGCAGCTCCGCAGCTACGGCACCCGGTTACGGTGACCTAGCTCGGTTAGCTTTGATTAGCTCGGTAGCTACGCTAGGCTAACTCTCGGCGAAAACTCACGGACATGTTGGCTTGTAGATTCATAAATTCTGGATCGCATGCTCCAGTCCAAGTTCCGCAGCTTTTTCAGAGCTCCTCTCTGCACATCCAGCGCTAAAAACTGCGAAAAAAGCTCTCCAAATACTCCTTTTGGAGGTACTGGCAGGAGCCCGACTACAAACGTCCACTCTGCTCAGCCGCCATCTTTCCAGTTCCTGGAACTGTGAGAGGTAACTAATCCGCTGACCTCAGAGAACGTGGTGGGACATACGGCTGTAGCAAATCAGAGAGATGGGGAGGGGGGGGGGTGAGACTGTTCAGCAATTTGTAGACATACAGGAGAATTGTGAACTGGATTCGAGGATGAACCGGTAGCCAGTGCAGGGACGCCAAGACTGGTGCACCATGATAGACAGCATCCAACCTATGCAGGTGCTTGTAGAAGCATTCTTTTTTTTTTATTGTTATTATATATTTTTTTATTCATTTATTTTACATTAAAACCCAAAAGATAAAGAAAAAAAACACATTACATATTATATGAAAGAATACATAAAATGAAAGGGGGCAGAAAGAAGAAGAAATCTTATTTTATCTGCCCCTTTTTACAAAAACAAAACAAGTTCAAACAATCAAATCAAACAAGTAGATAATGTCACTGTAATCAGTGGAGGGAAGGAAAGTCACAGACACAAGGTGTTTCCTAACATTCAGAGTTAGACATGATCTGTTTCTGAAAAAGAAACCCAGTTTAACTTTCAGTTTCTTTACTAGGTTTTCCACGTGGAGTTTAAAAGAGATGCAAATCGACCAAGATACTGACAATTTTGTAGGAATAACAAACTCAATAGGGACACCATTCGAAGAAAAAATCAAGGGAAGAACTGCTGGGACCGACTTCCTGTTTAAAAACAGCATACCTTTGGTTTTTTCAGCATTTAGAACAAGTTTGAGACGGAATAAATCTGACTGGATGATGTCAAAAGCAGATTGCAAAAACTGGAAAGCCTTAGCAACTGTTTTAGCTCGACAGTAAACAACTGTATCATCAGCATAGAAATGTAAGGATGCATCAGGGATGCTCTGACCTACATTACCTATGTAGATTGTAAAGAGGGTTGGTCCTAAGACTGAGCCTTGTGGTACACCATTGTTGACTGTTAAATAACTGGAAGAAGTACCGTTATGTTGAACACATTGCCTCCGATCTGAAAGATAGTTAGAAAACCAACCAATGGTGTGATCAGAGAAACTGATTTCTGAGAGCTTATGACACAAGATGTTATGATCCACTGTGTCAAAAGCTTTAGACAGGTCTAAGAAAAGTGCAGCACAATAATCCTTAGCATCCAATGCTTCAACGTCATTAAGAACCTTCAGTGAAGCAGTCGTTATGCTGTTTTTTCCTGAAACCAGATTGATGGAGAGGTAAGATGTTAAATGAGTCCAGATAATTTTTGATTTGAGAGTTTATCAGTTTTTTCTAGAATCTTGGCTAAAATGCAGAGTTTAGAGATTGGTCGATAATTGTTCAGTGAGGTGGGGTCACCTCCCTTCAGCAATGGAAGAACAAAGACTGTTTTCCAAGTATCCGGAATAGAGTTTTGTCTTATGGACAGATTAAAGATGTGGGTCACAGGGACTGTGATGATATGAGCAGCCAGCCTTAAGAAATAAGGTGGAAGTTCATCTGGACCTGCATATTTTTTAGGATCAAGATCATTTAACATATTTTC
>JBBPBX010075122.1:7054-17418 GCA_038048925.1 Garcialebias charrua | reverse complement strand
CGAAACAGTTTTTAAGACTTTAATGAATTATATATTTAAAGACTGTCTGGGTTTATCTACTGGAGTTTGAGCTCCTTGGAAGGTAAGCACAAAATTGTTTCCTTTTTTGTAAAGCTCGTGAATTTGTAATGAAACAAGGCTAGAGTTACTCATCTTTAAATACTGTACTGTACTTGAATCTGCTCTGCAGACTGAATATTTCACTCTTAAATTAAAAACCGCAATAACCACCCAAGGTTAAATCACATCCATAGAGTGAACTGGTGAACTTCTGCTGTGTCATAAACAGTATTTTGCACACTTTGCGCAAAAGTCTCTTGTTTTGTTGTTAGTCAAAATGAATAACGCAACCAGGAAGCGTCTCATTAACAATGCAGAGTTGGTTTAGGAAGTGGCCTCTGATGAAGAACAGATCCGAACCCTGCAGCATCAAAATTCAATCGATTTTTCTTGCGTGTGCACGTACGAGCACGCGCCTCATCGAACTGCCAGCATATCAGGTTAATTTTCAGCTGCATGCACACACAAGCAGAAAAGTGTAATCGTTAAGATAATCACTCACATTCTTGTGATCAAAAGATCCCCCCTGTCTCTTCAGTTGACCTCTGACTAGAGGTCAATATAATCCCTTCAGGATTAGATGAAAACCAAAATAAGCAAAGAAATAATATGGTCACATGGCTGATGCACACCTGTGATTTTCCTCATTTTTTATTTCAGTGATTCACTCCTTGAATGGATCTGAGCAGGAGGAAAGTGCCTCTTTATGTGAGTACAGTTGTTTTCAGATCACTTAATCTCAAGGGTTGAGCTGGGAATCTCTGTGGAAAATCTCTGCAAATTAAGGTTGGAATGCAGTCAGGAATTAGTGCACGCATTGAAGAATTGAAGACCAAGTTTTTAAAGGAATGCATACGACATTGTAGCTGTTTTGGTCAGGGCTTGAAAACAATGTCTGCCTCAATCTAATGCAAAATACATGTACAACTCTATAACTGTCAAAACCATAAATCCAGTTGTTTCTGTATTGAACGCCTTTTTTGACTTTTATCATGTCCTGGACGACTGAGAATCTTCACTGGCATAAAAGTTTAGCTCAGTATCTGGAAAATTGCATTAGATTTAGACATTTTTGTGGTTTTGTCATGAGTTTCAGTTTTTGAAATGATTGACTATTTGAACTTTTCACGATATTTAAATTTTTTGGAGATGCACCTGCATTTTCTCCTTCAGCGAAGATGCAGATACTGTATTCTGTTTCAGTGTCTGTAGTAACACGAGCTTGATTGTTTTTCATCCAAGCAAGACCCCAGTGACCCTGACACTTGAATACTGCCTGTCAAATCAGTTGATCTTTGAAAGAAACATTCTTGTTTTTCTAAAAGATTATTGGAACATTCAGTCCAAACTTGGAAGAAGAAAAAACAAACATACCAATCGATGCCATGGAGACAAAAACAGCTTGGCATTTATTTACAGTATGTTCCTCGCAAATCAACAGTATGAATTGTTCAAAGTGACATTTTTCTCTATTTTAATTTAGTAGAAAAAAGGTTTTTGATTTTTTTGTGTTACTTGCAGTAAAATTTTAATAAACTTTGCATGTGTGTTGTATAAATCCAATGGGACAACTGTGATGAAATAAATTTTATTGGTTTAAATTGGAGGATCTTATTAAAGCAAATACATCTCTGAAAGTTAAAAAACAAAAACAAAAAAATTTCTCTCATTGTTTTTCAATCCAAACATATTTTCTTTAAAGTTGACTGGTTTTGGATGTACTCTGTGTTTTATTTTACACAACTTTACCTGAGAGACATCAAACACACATTGCATAATGAAACACCTCCGATGTGTTTTACTGTTCTGCACTTCATGCAACAGCTCATAAAACTAAAGAAGTCGAGCAGTTTTTAGCAACTGGTTTAAACCCCTGCTAGTGGCACACGACGAGTAAAAAGCAACATTACAGAAATAAAAAGTCTCCAGTGACTGTGCCAAGTGCCTGTGTTTGTAGTAAACCATCTTTATTGAAAGTGACGTTGGAGCCCTAATGTTTGCACGTGTGTTTGTTTGTCTGTACTGTTAGCAAAATATTTCATGAACTGATTGACAGGTTTTAATTAAACATTCAGAAAGTACTGGCAATCATGGGATGCTCATACTGATACAAATCTGATTCATTTTTGGAGTCAACCCGATTCAGGATTGCTGCCACAGCTAGCTGTTAGCGAACACAAAGCTAGCTAAACACTGTCATATTTTCAAAAACTGAGCAAAAATCTGTGGCAGAAAGTAACTGAGAGTGATCCTCAATACATACTTTAAGGGCTAACAAATAACTGTTTACACAGTTTGACCAAAACTCCATCCCCTCTTGTCATAAAATGATTTTGGTTTAAAGTAGCCTAAAGGCAAAATGCATTTTTTTTCAAGGTATGCTCGGCCTCAATTTTTTTTTAACAGTTTTACAATTAACATCTCAGATAATGAATATTCTATTAACCAGAACTACAAATACCAGTTAGAGAATTCCTTTCCCTTTGTTGATGTCAGAGAGCAACTCTGTCAAAGAGGTCAAGACAACAAGAGTCAAGCTGCTAGTAGTGAGACAATCTTAATTGGAAGAACAGATCCGAATAGCTGATTATCAAACTTAGACTCGTACGTCCACTTGTCTTGTCAGTCCTTCACTATGCAGCAGAAACCTGAACTCTGAACGCTGACATGGAACAAAATAATATGCACATTTGAAATTACCTGCTGCCAACGCCTGCTTTAAGTCCACTGGTCCGACACAAATGCTGAGGTCTGCCGTAGAGTCCATGTCCTCATTGGAGATCATGGCTCTTGCAGATGAAGAGGAAGAAAGTAAAGTGGTTTGCCCATGTAGTGAGGACCAAGGGAACTGTGTGATTCTCTAAAAGCTGAAGGAACCTATAAAAGAGGGTGTCCCTCTCGTCAATGGGCAGGTGACATTTACATCTGGACAGGACTCCTTGTCCATCTATATTTGGACAGGTTTCCCTGTCCATATATACCTGGATGGGGCTCCCTGTCCATATATACCTGGACGGGGCTCCCTGTCCATATATACCTGGATGGGGCTCCCTGTCCATATATACCTGGACGGGGCTCCCTGTCCATATATACCTGGACGGGGCTCCCTGTCCATATATACCTGGACGGGGCTCCCTGTCCATATATACCTGGACGGGGCTCCCTGTCCATATATACCTGGACGGGGCTCCCTGTCCATATATACCTGGACGGGGCTCCCTGTCCATATATACCTGGACGGGGCTCCCTGTCCATATATACCTGGACGGGGCTCCCTGTCCATATATACCTGGACGGGGCTCCCTGTCCATCTATACCTGGACGGGGCTCCCTGTCCATATATACCTGGACGGGGCTCCCTGTCCATCTATACCTGGACATAGCTCCCTGTCCATCTATACATGGGGCTCCCTGTCCATCTATACCTGGATGGGGCTCCCTGTCCATATATACCTGGACGGGGCTCCCTGTCCATCTATACCTGGACGGGGCTCCCTGTCCATATATACCTGGACGGGGCTCCCTGTCCATATATACCTGGACGGGGCTCCCTGTCCATATATACCTGGACGGGGCTCCCTGTCCATATATACCTGGACGGGGCTCCCTGTCCATATATACCTGGACGGGGCTCCCTGTCCATCTATACCTGGACATAGCTCCCTGTCCATCTATACATGGGGCTCCCTGTCCATCTATACCTGGATGGGGCTCCCTGTCCATATATACCTGGACGGGGCTCCCTGTCCATCTATACCTGGACGGGGCTCCCTGTCCATATATACCTGGACGGGGCTCCCTGTCCATATATACCTGGACGGGGCTCCCTGTCCATATATACCTGGACGGGGCTCCCTGTCCATATATACCTGGACGGGGCTCCCTGTCCATATATACCTGGACGGGGCTCCCTGTCCATCTATACCTGGACGGGGCTCCCTGTCCATATATACCTGGACGGGGCTCCCTGTCCATCTATACCTGGACGGGGCTCCCTGTCCATCTATACCTGGACGGGGCTCCCTGTCCATCTATACCTGGACATAGCTCCCTGTCCATCTATACCTGGACGGGGCTCCCTGTCCATCTATACCTGGACATAGCTCCCTGTCCATCTATACCTGGACGGGGCTCCCTGTCCATCTATACCTGGACATAGCTCCCTGTCCATCTATACCTGGACAAGGATCCTTGTCCATTTATACCGGGACAAGGCTCCCTGTCCATCTATACCTGGACAAGGCTCCCTGTCCACCTGGACAAGGCTCCCTGTCTATCTATACCTGGACAGAACTCCATCCATCCATCAATTGTCTTTACCAGCTTCTTCCATTTTGGGTCATGGGGGTCGCCGGTGCCCATGTCCAGCAATCACTGTGCGAGGTGCGGGATACACCCTGGACAGGACTCTCTTGTTATGCCCTCACTCATCTTGCTGAGAATCAACCAAGGTGGAAGCTGTTGGTGAATGGTGCTTGTACTTCCCCCATGGCAAAAGGCTGAGGCACTGATGCGGATGATTGTACCAATACAGTATTGTACAAGTATAGTATAGGCCATATAAAGCTGTGTAATAAGAACACATTACTGTATCTGATTTTGTAGATTATCCTTTCAACAGTTTTCACTTACAGATCCAAACGGCAGCTCAGTGTAAGTGAAGTCAGATTCTCATTGAGCACGGCTGATATTTCAAAGTTTCAGATAATCCCCCCACCCCACCACCACCACCACACACACAATCTGGTGTTTTCCAATGAGGTCCAGGAGGTTGTGTTTTTTTACTTGATTGCACCCATAGATGAATGGAGACAGAATTGCTCTCAGTCGTTATCTAAGACAGAGAAGAGAAAAATAACTTCTCAGATTAATGGATAAAAATTAGGTCAGCTGTCGAGCAGGGTTAAGAGTCTCGAGAGAAATAAGCAGGAAAGTAAAAACTCAAATCTGAACCCTCCAACACTGATCGGTGTTCGTTTGTATTCAGCATATTTTTTTAATCTTGTCTTTTTTTTCTTTCAGCTTGTCTTTTATTGTCCGAGTCAGTTGTTTGATCTGTTTCCAAGCATGACCCACGTGTGTCTCACAATATTCTGGTCTATTTAGGCCATTTTAGGGGGACAAATTGACGTCTTATTCTTCATGACTGTTGGAGTGTGGCAAACATGGAAAATGGGCTCATGACCTAGAGAGAAATGTAGCTTTCAAACTGAGAGACAGAAAGTAAAATGTGTAGTTTACCGTAAAGATGCATAAATTCACATCAGAGCAATTAATCATATTTAAAAACATAAATTATATAAGTCCAGAAGTATTAAAAATGACTAATTATTGTATATAAAAGAGAAGAAGATGAAATAATTTGTTTGCGTGGATAACAAATGGGTTATATGGAAACTAAGACAGAATTGTACATTTTTGTTGTAAAACTAGCAAAAAAAAAACCTGCACAATGTAAAACAATCAAAGTTTTAAACTGGTACAGTCTGAGTATTCACAGCATCACAGAGTAACAAAACGTCCATCTGGTGCAACGTCGCCACTGGTTTTGAATCCTGTTTGGATTTCTGCATCACGTGGGCTACCCAACAATTCCATTTCCCTTTTTCTTTTTGTTAATAGAAGATGAGGATAAAACTGTTGCTTATTTTCAAATTGTAACCAGAGTTTACTCATGTAAGAATAAAGTGCTGCTGTGCTATAAGTTTGTTCACCTGCTTCAGTTTACCATGAGCTGGATTTTCATTTTGAGACATAAAAACTTAATGAAACTCTGACAATCATTCACTTATTTATTTCTAAAGTGAGGTACAAACACGTGGGGAGTGGTGGCACAGAGGTCAGAGAAGGCGAGCCTATAATGGGGAGGTTGCTGGTTCGAATCCGCTGTCATATTAGAAATCTTCCCCACTGCCCCACTGTGGGCCCCTGAGCAAGGTAGCCGATCCCCATGCACCCTATATCGCAGCTCCACATATGTGATGGGAAAAATGTGAAGAATGAATTCCCCCATTGTGGATTAATAGTGAATTTAAAAAATAAAGATGACAATTTACTCTGTAATGTGGCACAATAAAAAAATAAAAAATAAAACAAGGGTAAAGAGTGCCCATGCTCAATAATCCAGGTAAGATAAATCTAACGAGGTTAATTCAGGTCCTCTGGACAGATTCTTCTTTGTTGAAATATTTCATCTTTTATTTTTTTCATTCAACCTTTATTTCATCAGGTTAATCTCATTGAGCCTCAAGGACTCATTTACAAGAGCGACCTGCTACAAACTAAAGAATGATGACAACAATAACAGTAGAAATTTCCTTAAACTATCAACAATAGACAAACATAAGAGAGAAATACAGATTTTTTTTTTTTTTTTACAAATTCAAACAAAAAAATTCAAACTAAATAATAAAGTATCAAAACATTACAGTATAAGGTAGATGTAGAAAATCAGTAACAGGAACATGTCTGCATTGGTTTTTGACAGGATTCCAACAGATTCTTAAAACCATTTAAAACCATTTTTATCCAAAAGACTTCTTCAGTCTGAGACCCTGCAGCAAACTTCATCTTATAAATAGCACCTTATCATATGGATCAACCAGTTTGCCGCTGACAGTCAGAACTAGATATTCACGTGTACAAGGAGGACGCCAGGTAAAAGAGTTTTGTTCTTCCACATTTGAGCAACTGTTAGCATTGAACATTAGAAATTAGACAAGGCCACAGAGACGCTTGACATTTTTGACATCTCAACTGAACAAATGTGATTTTCATATTTTCTTTAAAATATAGTAAGTTGTCATTTGTGTTATTTGGGTAGAAGTATAAAACAGGTTTCTTTCTATTGCCTCAGATGAAAAGTTAAAAATGTTCTGGCTCGTTGGGATCAGGGCAGGTCTTTGTACGAAACATACCGAGGGATTCCAGTTTTATTGAGGAGAGATATTTCACTGTACCCCCGAGGAATGCTGTCAGGGGATTTGGTGTACTTGACCGAAATTTAAAAGACCACGTCAGCCTAAAGCCTAAACCTAAATGAGCCTATAAACCTGTAAAAAATATACAGTTTTGAGCTATTCATCATCTTCCTTTTTTTATTTTCTATTACCTCAGGGTGAGGCGAAGGTATTTGCACTGCTGGAGGGCTTGGACTCAGTGCCAGAAGATGCTGAGGTGTTTGTGGTTTTGGAAGGATCCACACTGGTCCATGTAACCAGGGCTCAGAATGATGTCATGCTCTGCTTCATCGTACCTGGTATGTCCATGTGCAAGTACGCAGTTTTATTATCTGTGTGTTTTCATGTACTTTTGAGTGTTTTGCTTTGGCAATCCAAGGATTTATCACTGTGATATATTATTACACTGGAAATATCTGAGTCTATAACGCACACACACAGTCACCCTCATAGAGGTCTTGAAGGTCAGTCTCATCTTAATGGGAAAATGTTTCATGAATAAAATGTTAACATGGTTGAGCTTTTGTGCAGAATCTGTAAATGGATTCCCAATAATTTTATTTCAGTGGTTAAGAGATTTACATTTATTGGGTAGATTCTGCTTGACTGTATCAACTGAATGGTTGCCTTAAAAACTAAACCTTGCAAGATGAACACATAAATAGAATCAGTTACAGATGATGTACATAAAATAAACATAAATAATATTTAAAATCTGTCTACATTTTGTTTTTTTTAGTCAAGGTTCAAGGTTCTACCTGTATATATTGTCATTCATATCACATGTGGTACATGAGGTGGAACACAATTGTGTACTCAAGGTCCCAGTTACACCCAAAAATATAAAGCATAAAAAGAAACAGTACACAAGGATCTAAGACATACACTAAATATTAATAATGTAATAGACAAAGTAAAATGGTGTATTAAACAGCTTGAACATGAGTCTGCTGTGAGAAGATGGGTATGAATATAGCAGCTTAAAAGCAATAAATCAGCAGCATGGATAATCAGCAGCACATATAAAGTAACATATCACTGATTAAAGTGGCATTACTGTGATTTATTTTCTGGTTAGGGATTCATGAGTCTAACAGCCTCAGGGTAGAAGCTGTTCCTCAGTCTAGTGGTTCTACATTTAATACTCCTCAACCTCCTGAATGAGGGGACCAGGTCAAAAAGTGTGTGTGCTGGGTGAGTGGGGTCCTTCATGATGCAGGTGGCTCTCTTCCTGCATCTGGAGGTGTAGATGGGGAGGCTGACTCCAGCAGTCTTCTGTGCAGCCTTCACCACTTTCTGCAGAGCTTCCCCTCTTTATTATGTCAGTGAGTATTTTTTCTGATCACAAAGATAAAGCATGTATTGAGTAAAATCTTGCCTTTGCTCTTTCTTCAGGCCATAATCTGGCGGAGGAGGTGTCTGTTCAGGCCTATGTGTGCTCTGAAACTACCCCTCTCACCTGGGTAGGTGGGGCTTTATTAGAGTATGTGCAAGATGATGCTCAGGTAAGGAAGACAAACCTCTTTATTGCTCTATTTATTTATTTATATATAGTTGTGTATCTTTTTTAGAAAATGATAAATTACCGGTAGTTCTTCTGTGGATACAATTTACGCAAACTTGAATGTTCTAGAAGATAACAATTAGGTTTTCAAAAATCTTGTTTTTTCTTAAAGAATTAAGCCGTTAAACAGATTAATCACTACTGTAGTGTTAATGTTCTAGAAGATAACAAGTAGGTTTTCAAAAATCTTGTTTTTTCTTAAAGAATTAAGCCGTTAAACAGATTAATCACTACTGTAGTGGAAAGTGGTAGAAGAAACTTTTCTCAAGTTGGATTTTGAACGATATGATCCAAGTACTGTATGTGTTTTAGTGCAATATAAATATATAAATAAACAAAATAAATGGCATTTTCTGCTAAAAAAAAAGGCAGTGTGAATGCTGAGTTTTTATTGACTTTGCTGAAATGTGAACATGTGAAACTGAGTCGTTAAGGCTAAAAGAAGCAGAATACTAACTAAAAGCTAAAATAATAAGACTGCCATAGCTAAAGAAGCAGAACATTAATTAAAAGCTAAAAAGAGAGAACACAAGAAGCAGAACACAAGCTAAAAGAAATGGAGCACTAGCTAAAAGCTACAAGCAGCAAAATGTTCAGGAAAATACTAGCTTGAATCTAAAAGTAGCAAAAGATGGGCTGAATATATCAAAAGCTTAGCTAGAAGCTGAAATTAGCAAAAGGCTAGGAAAAAAACAAGAAAAGCAAAAGAAGACAAAAAAGAGCACATAGATCGTCAATTTCATAGAAAGTATTTTTTATTTTTTTACAAATCTTTGTATATAAAGTGAAATATTTTTAAAAGTATAAAAGTTACATAAACAAAAAGTCATAAATAATCTGAACAAGCTAAACATTTTGACATACGAATGGCTAAAGTAGTGCTGTAGTGGTAGTACTGTACTGTATACAGAAGTGGTAATATTTCAAAAGATGTACAGAAAAATAAAAAACAAGAAAACAATAGTGAGATCTGAATCAGCATTCCCAGTATTATCAGTGGACAATGGTGCCTAAACAAACAGTTTGTTTTTTAATTGCTTTTCATTAGTTACTGATTCTATATTTTCTGTGACCGGTTCATCCTCAGGATCTGGCAGAGTACATCATAATACATGGACATTGTCTGAGCTCCACAGATCACCAGCAGCTCAGCAGCCTCTTCAGCCTGGGACAGGAGCGCTCTCGCTGGGCCATGGACCATAAAGTGGCTCTGGCCATGGCCAACCTGGATATTCCTCCAAAGTGGAACATTCTTGGCAGCCGCTGTGGAGACGGTGAGACCCGAACTGTCCTACTTTTACAAAGTACATTCCAGTGTGTGCCCACATGCTGAAATTCTTGAATGTTTGCCTGCATAAAAGGAGCATGAACTCAGCTGTGCAAAGCTGTGAGAGGTTACATTTTAATTTTTTACAAAAATATGGACAATGCAACCTCTCAAGCGTTGGAAACCTGAAGACAGCACTGTGCATGGATGGTGAACTCTTCAACTCTGTTGTCCTCCACACCATCCTACACCATCATTCCCCATTTTCTGTGCTCAGAGGCTGAAATCGGAAGCGAACATGGTCACATGTGTGCTTCTGTCAACTTCATCAAAGTCAATTAGGCAGCACATAATGCGGTTAATAGAGCCTTTCCATCTGGAAGTAACCTCAGGCTCATCCTAATAAATCTGAGGTTAAATCTGTGTGTGTGTGTGTGTGTGTGTGTGTGTGTGTATAAGGTTTCCGTCTGTGCAGACCTCCATGTTTACTAGATGCCACCATCTGTTTATGTGA
>JBBPBX010075121.1:0-12520 GCA_038048925.1 Garcialebias charrua | reverse complement strand
TTTTGCCTTAAGTCGGAAAAAGTATGCTAACGCTGCGCCGCACACCCGTTTATCGACATGAGACTGAACAAGCGTACATACTAGTCCATAAACATGCACACAACTTTATTTAAAAACAGTTAGCTAACACATTACACCACACATTCATCTATAAACAAATACCTGTACAGTATTTACTGTACAACAGTAATGTTCTGCACAGCACGTTCAAGCGTTCGGAGCACGTTCATAAGTCCGGATTGCCGTAAGTCGAGGGCGTTGTAAGTCGAGGGCTCCCTGTAGAACAATTAAGGTGATCCCCGACTTACGAGCGAGTTCCGTTCCTACGAGGTGCTCATAACACGAAATCTCGTACGTCGGAACTCGAAACACGTGTCGCTCGTAAGTCCGGATTTTCGGTCGTAAGCAGTGTTGGGAACGTTACTTTAAAAAAGTAATTAATTATAGTTACTAGTTACTTCTCCCAAAAAGTAACTGAGTTAGTAACTGAATTACTCACCTATAAAAGTAATTAGTTACCAGGGAAAATAACTATTGTTTGTTTGGTTGGTTTAAGTTTAGATATATCTACAAATTTAAAGTAGAAATGCTTACAGCACCTCAACAGAACATGATTGGTTGACATACTATACTTCAAGTTTTTTCTTCATTACAAAACAGTTTAACAAAATAATATAACAATTGTGTTTTCAGCTCTATGTACACACTGTACTGTTCAAGTGTTTTCTTAGAACTAAAAGTAAACAGTTAAAATAAGTGCTTTTGTAGTGTAAAATAAAATCAAACCCTCACACAACTGGTTCTTCCAAGTATTTTCTTAAAAACAAAAGAACCATTTTAACAATATGGAGTACTTCTAAAACAGTACTGAAAATCTGAATTACCTGAGCAGTTGTGAGATGCTTCATCGTCAGATCAGATTACAACGGACGTAGACAAACACTTCACTCCTCCGGGACATTAATGTACACTTCACATGCACGTTCTTGCCTTTTACCTCAAGGAGAGTAAAGTAGCTTCTGTATTTCCACTTTGAAAACGCCAACTTTCCCTCCAGACTCGCCATTGCTGCAGGACTTCACTTTTCAGCTTTGAAGCTCCCTATAGCGCTGCGTGTGTGAACTGAACAACAGCACCTCTGATTGGCTGACCTCTACCTGACACTCTACCTTAGCCAATCAGCATCATCCTTATTGTTTCACCCCTCCCTCCCCTCTGCTGCCTCCACCCTCCCTCCCCTCTGCGCCGTCCACCCTCCCTCCCCTCTGCTCCGTCCTCCCTCACCAAGGGGAAAAGTAAACAAGCAGCTTTACGAGAGCCAGAGCGGAAGACAAAAGTAACGTACCCCCATTTAGTGTTTGTAACGGTAACGGCGTTGTAACGATAGACATAGTAACTACTTAGATTACCAGTTAATGAAAAAAGTAACGCCGTTTATTTGTAATTCCGTATTCCCATCACTAGTCGTAAGTCAGAAAATGTATGCTAGCGCTACTACGAACACCCGTTTTTCAACACAAACGTACATACTGGTTCATAGCAATCGCCTCAAAAATGTGAAAAACGCCTAAAAAAGACATACCCAAATTAAATTAGAAGCTTTTCTTGAACCGTATGGAGTACAAGCAAATGCTTGGTGTCTTTGTAAACATAACACTTTGAGTTTTTTGTTTCAGCAGTCAAATTTGTTGTATCTGTTATTATTTTGTATTTATTTAAGTGAGAACACACAGAAATCAAGCTTTTTTTTTTTGCCTCGCCTGAAAATTTTTATATTTGTCAAGCACCTGCAGACAGACACAAGAAGATATGGACTGTAACTTCATATGAGCATAGAGAGTGAAGTATTTACTATGACAGTTTCAAATTTAAAGTCAATAGCATAAAAATTGAGAATTTTGTGCATGTTTTTTTATGTGCATGTTCAGGCGGACCTCAAACCTACCCAAAACCTCTCCAATCTGTGCCAACATGAATAAAACCTGTATATGCCAACTTCAAAAGTCTGTAACTGCTGAATACTTCAACATACTTCAGTATGACTTCAGTCAGGTCTCTATTGAAAGCTTACATCAGGGTAACCCTGTTCTATTGCTATATTTACTCTCAAGCTGATTGAAATACAGTAACTGTAACAGTCAGGGCGCTCGTAAGTTAGGGACTACCTGTATATCACAAGAGAAAATTCCCCCAACAGGTCCAACTGCCTTCTTATTCAAGACCCAACACCCCAGATAACACACAATAGCTCCACATGGCATCCCCATTCATAGTCACCACACACGCACACACACGCACACACAAACACGTACACAAGGAGAAGCTGACATACCTTCGTCCGGAGGAGGAATCACTCTCTCCTTGTAAATTCAGTTTCCAGAGCATGTCCTGCGGTATATTTCATTTTTCCATGGCATTTATCCATGGCGAAACAGTGAAAAAAGTCCCAAAAAGCCTGCGTAAAGTCAACAGTGAAGCCTGCAGCCTTTACGCACTGCGAGAGCGCAGCTGAATGCATCTGTTACGCAGTAAGTTTCCAGCCTGCATGTAATTCGAAACCTGTCATGTCACATGTCTATACAACGGGATTTTCATTGGCTACACGTCTGTTGCATCAGAATCAGAGTCTCATTTGATTGGCCAAAGCCCCACGTGGGGGAAAGAAGGGGGTGGTAATTTTTGCTTCGTGACTCTCGGTGATTTGATTGGCTCTAGTGACTGAAAAGTTTCACTTAGTTGGTCAAAATTGGTGTCAATCAAAAGCAGAGAGCCTATGAAAGAGTTTTAAAGCGCCAGAATTTACAAAGCTTCCGTATTTGAGAAATGACGATCCAACACATGCAAATTAAGGTCAAACTGGCCCGCGGCCGTGCCTGTTAACAGGATAAACATGCACAGAACTTCGTTTACAGACGGTTAGCTAACACACTTTCATCCAGAAACACATACCAGTACTGTATTTTCTGTATGTTCTGTACAACTTTACTGTTCGTTAGTCAGCTCATAAGTCCAGAACCTCGTATGTCGATGGCGTCGTAAGTCGGGGAGCACCTGTAATATGTGCAGAAATGAAGACTTCATCCCAGATTATCTAAGGTAAGCTGGAGCAGATCTGAACTGCTGGCATGGAGGACAAGATAGAGCATTCTCAAGTAGAGAACATCAGAAATAGCTTTATGATAGGTGTTTTTTTTTTTCGTGTGTAGCATTATAAAACACTGTTGACATGGCTATATTGATCATTGTATTGCATAGACATTTTTTTCCTAACAAATGTGTTCACAGTCTTGTTTCACTGTAATGATAAGTGGGCGTTGGCTGCTGGTTTGGCGTCTGCCCTGAAGGAGCCGGTGCCTCGTGGATTACGTCGGCTGCGACTGTCAATCCGTGAGTCGTGGTTAAAGCTGCGAGGTAAAACAGGAGTTTATGGAGAGGTGAAGGTGCTCGGCTGACGTCCAGCGGAGATTCCACCTGCTGGTACGGGATGCGGCGTGCTGCCGTCTAATCTGAGTCCTCGTGGAGAACCGTTCTTCGCCGTGGATTCTGTGAGGTGCAGGAGCTGCCGGATTTATTTCCTTAAACTCCAGTGCTGCGGATCTCGGACAGGGGAGGTAGCCGAGGGTTTCGGTTCAGCAACCGGGACTCGGTTTTTTGAACTTCATCTTTGAACAGCTGTTGCCAGCAGGTGAGAGGAGTGATGGCAGGAAAATCAAGAAAGAAACTGGACCAAACAGAACAGACCTCTGATGATCTGGATGAGATCAAAAGATCCCTGAACTACAGGAGTTCTGAATTATCAACAGTAACATCTCAACTGAAACTCTTGATGGGATTATTTGATGAAGTAAAACAACTTAAATTACAGATGAGTCAAAAAGACAAACAAATCTCTGATTTAGAACATCTCTGATTTAGAACGGAAAATTGATAATCTTGAACAAATATTCAAACTTGACCATAACTGGACTTGAAGTAAAAAAATTATATTCGAAAGCTACTGAGAATAAGGAAACAACTGAGGATGCATCTCCTTCAGACATGCGTTCACTGGAAAAGCAGGTGGTTTCCTTTCTTCATGCTGGTGAAGATTCTCAGTCGTCCAGGACATGATCAATTAAAAAGGCGTTCAATACAAGATCAACTGGACTTTATTTGTAACAGAAAACGTTTCGACTCCCATCCGGGAGGCTTTCTCAATTCCATGTAAAACTGTGGGAAGTTTGAAGTTATAACAGAACCACGCACCATCATATGTAGATTTCGAGCTGAGGTAACACATACATGTAAATTGACAGATCACACCTTAACAGTAGGGGGTTCCCTTGAAGTCTCTGACAGAAGACATAACACTGTATGTAAATTGACAAAAACAACTCACAACCAACAAACAGAGGCTTCTCAAAGAAATTTGTTAGTCTAATTTACAGGCAAGACACCTCTGTTCCCATCCGGTGTAAGACGTTTCGGAATTAGTCCCAAAACTGAGTTGTAAGTCTTTGAAAGGTGAAATCTCAGACCTCCTCCTCTGTTGAGAGAAGGTTTTTCTCTCTTAACATAAACAGCTTCCTTCACACCTCTCTCAAACCATCTGTGCTCTCGGTCCAAGATTTGCACATTCTGGTCTTCAAATGAGTGTCCCTTGTCCGTGAGGTGGAGGTGAACAGCTGAGTTTTGTCCAGACGAGGTTGCTCTCCTGTGCTGGGACATTCTTTTGTGGATGGGCTGCTTCGTTTCTCCAATGTAACGGTCTGAGCAGATCTCGCTGCACTGGACTGCGTAAACCACACCACTCTGTTTGTGTGTGGGGGTTCTGTCCTTCGGATGCACCAGCCTCTGTCTGAGAGTCCTGCTGGGTTTGAAATGAACTGGGATGTTTTGAGGTCAACAGCACGCCATCCCCACCATAAATGGTGTTGGTCGCGTACCGCTTTCCCCCCCTGAGACGCCGGATGGTGGACCAGAATCGCCTCGAAGCCGTACGGAAGTCATTCTCCAACAATTATTTGTCTGCTAAAAATTATAGCTGACATTATAGCACAAGGGTTAGTGGTTTATTAGCCGAGTGGTTTATTAGCTATTTGCTAAAATATGCACGGAAATAAAACGAATGCTAACAGAAGAACACAAATAAAAAATCGAATTTCATCTCAAATGTTTCATCCAGGCCAACAGTTAGTACATTAAAGCTCATATAATTACACTCTGTAAGCAGAAAAAATATACACCGAGTGGTTTTGAAGCTATAACATAAACAAAACCAAAACCAATGCTAACAGAAAAGTCTGTCTCTCAAAAAACGAATAAAAAATAAAAAATGTATCTCAAAATTTTCATCCAAGCCAACAGTAAGTACATTAAAGCTCATATAATTACACTCTGTAAGCAGAAAAAAATATACACCGAGTGGTTTCGAAGCTATTTATAACATAAACAGAAATAAAACCAATGCTAACAGAAGAGTCCGTCTCTCAAAAAATGAATAAAAAAATCGAATTTTATCTCAAATGTTTCATCCAAGCCAACAGTTAGTACATTAAAGCTCATATAATAAGCAGGAAAAAAAATACACCGAGTGGTTTCGAAGCTACCGTATTTATAACGTAAACAGAAATAAAATCAATGCTAACAGAAGAGTCCGTCTCTCAAAACACGAATAAAAATTTGAATTTTATCTCAAATGTTTCATCCTTGCCAACAGTTAGTACATTAAAGCCCATACAATTACACTCTGTAGCAGAAAAAAATATACACCGAGTGGTTTCGAAGCTAATGTATTTATAACGCAAACAGAAATAAAACCAATGCTAACCGAAGAGTCTGTCTCTCAAAACACTTATAAAAATTCGAATTTTATCTCAAATGTTTCATCCAGGCCAACAATTAGTACATTAAAGCCCATACAATTACACTCTGTAAGCAGAAAAAATATACACCAAGTGGTTTCAAAGCTATTTATAACATAAACAGAAATAGATGCGGGACCCGCACCATGTGTCGTTGTGTCCTTGGGCAAGACACTTAACCCTGAGTTGCTCCCGGTAGGACTGGAAAGCACCTTGCATGGTAGTCTGCCGCCACCGGTTTATGAATGTGTGTAGCATTCAATATATGTGTAGCACTTTGAGATTTTCAGTAATGAAAAGTGCGTTATAAATTGAATTAATTATTATTATTATTATTATTAAATAAAACCAATGCTAACAGATTTGTCCCGTCTCTCAAAAACCGAATTTAAAAAATCAAATTTTATCTCAAATGTTTCATCCAGGCCAACAGTTAGTACATTAAAGTTCATACAATTACACTCTGTAAGCAGAAAAATATACACCAAGTGGTTTCGAAGCTATTTATAACATAAACAGAAATAAAACCAATGCTAACAGAAGAGTCCCGTCTCTCAAAAAATGAATTAAAAAAATCGAATTTTATCTCAAATGTTTCATCCAGGCCAACAGTTAGTACATTAAAGCTCATACAATTACACTCTGTAAGCAGAAAAAATATACACAGAGTAGTTCCGAAGCTATTTATAACATAACAGAAATAAAACCAATGCTAACAGAAGAGTCCGTCTCTCAAAACACGAATAAAAAATTGAATTTTATCTCAAATGTTTCATCCAGGCCAACAGTTAGTACATTAAAGCTCATATAATTACACTCTGTAAGCAGAAAAAATATTTATAACGTAAACAGAAATAAAACCAATGTTAAAAACAGAAGCTAACTGAAGCTAACCGCTAATAAAATCGTTGTTTTTTTTAATCTTAAACATCTAATAAAGCTACTCACTTGTAAACGTCCATACAGTGATTACATTCGGTAAGTTTCAGAAAAATCTGCTGAGTGGTTCTTGACTTATCTTGCAAACAAACAGCTAAGAAACACAGAGCTAAAATCAAAAAAGGCGTTCAATACAGAACAACTGGACAATACAGAACAACTGGACTTTATTTGTAACAAACAAGACGTTTCGCTTCTCATCCGAAAAGCTTTATCAATTGAGTTAGCAGACAGTCAGGGAGAGCAGCAGTTATAACAGGACAAGCCATTGGCACGCACCAACATATGTAAATTTGAAACTAACAATGCTAGTGTTAGTTTCCAATTCACCTCGTTCTACAGGTGTGCAGTGGAGAGTGTCCTGTGCTCCAGCATCAACGTGTGGCATGGAGGCTGCACAGTTGCAGAGAGGAAAGCTCTACAGAGAGTGGTGAAGGCTGCACAGAAGTCTGTGGGAGTCAGTCTCCCCACCATCACAGACATTTACACCTCCAGATGCAGAAAAAGAGCCACCTGCATCATGAAAGACCTCACTCACCCAGCACACTCACTCTTTGCACCACTCCCCTCGGGACGGAGGTTGAGGAGCATCAAATGTAGAACCACTAGACTGAGGAACAGCTTCTACCCTGAGGCTGTCAGACTCATGAATAAATAAATAATAAGAATAAACACTGCAAAATGTCACATCATGTTGATACTGATCTGTTTCTTGTTGCTGCGTTCATCTGTGACCATCTGCTCATAATGACTCATGTTCGTGCTGCTGTTTATAATGATGTTTTTCTACTACATTAGGGCTTAGTGTATTACTAGCTGATGTCTCTCTTAGTTAATCCTAGATGTTATTATTGTTTTTCTCTTGCATTTGTTGTTGGATGTAACTGGGACCCTGTGTACATAATCTCGTTTTCAACACATGTACTACATGCGGTGCAAATGACAATAAATTCTCTCTGACTCTGACTCTGATTTATTTGTACAAAAATGCTGTCAAACTATCATTTATGACTATTCTATGACTAAACTATTATATTTATGACTATGACTACGCCTACAAACGCAATACAAGAAATATATAAATAAAAAGTATTTTATTCTGAAATGTAAACATCACTTCCTGTTGCTCAAACCATGTAGCTCATTTACGAGAGAAGATCGAGGCAGCAGTCTGTTCTTCTTCCACCGAATGAATTGTTTTGTTCCGACTTCATTATTTATCACTTTATTTATCGCGCTATCTCGCAATTCCCGCGCATGCGTCTTGGAGCGGCGCATCCAGGCGGACCGCAGCGGAGCAGAGGTAGTGGAAATTGGACTCGGTCAGCTGCGATCTGCGGACCGGAGCGGAAACGGAACGCGTGCAGTGTAAATCTGGGGTCACAACTCTCTCACTCTTTGGCTCTGGGGTGGACTATCATGTGTTTGTTTAAATTTGACTTCTGTCCAAACTTTTGTCCACAATGATCACAAGCAAATGCTTTCTGTCCTGTGTGAACTATCATGTGTGTGTTTAAATTTGACTTCTGTCCAAACTTTTGTCCACAAAGATCACAAGCAAATGCTTTCTGTCCTGTGTGAACTATCATGTGTGTGTTTAAAGTTGACTTCTGTCCAAACCTTTGTCCACAATGATCACAAGCAAATGCTTTCTGTCCTGTGTGAACTATCATGTGTGTGTTTAAATGTGACTTCTGTCCAAACCTTTGTCCACAAAGATCACAAGCAAATGCTTTCTGTCCTGTGTGAACTATCATGTGTGTGTTTAAATGTGACTTCTGTCCAAACCTTTGTCCACAAAGATCACAAGCAAATGCTTTCTGTCCTGTGTGAACTATCATGTGTGTGTTTAAAGTGACTTCAGTCCAAACCTTTTTCCACAAAGATCACAAGCAAATGCTTTCTGTCCTGTGTGGACTATCATGTGTGTGTTTAAATTTGACTTCTGTCCAAACCTTTGTCCACAATGATCACAAGCAAATGCTTTCTGTCCTGTATGGACAATCATGTGTTTGTTTAAAAGTGACTTCAGTCCAAACCTTTTTCCACAAAGATCACAAGCAAATGCTTTCTGTCCGGTGTGGACTATCATGTGTGTGTTTAAATTTGACTTCTGTCCAAACCTTCGTCCACACTGATCACAAGCAAATGCTTTCTGTCCTGTGTGGACTAGCATGTGTGTGATTAAAGTTGACTTATATCCAAATCTTTGTCCACAAAGATCACAAGCAAATGCTTTCTGTCCTGTGTGGGCTATCATGTGTCTGTTTAAAAATGACTTATGTCCAAACGTTTTACCACAAAGATCACAAGCAAATGCTTTCTGTCCTGTGTGGATCATCATGTGTTTGTTTAAAAGTGACTTCTGTCCAAACTTTTGTCCACAAAGATCACAAGCGAATGATTTCTGTCTTGTGTGAACTATCATGTGAGTGTTTAAATTTGACTTCCGTCCAAACCTTTGTCCACAAAGATCACAAGCAAATGCTTTCTGTCCTGTGTGGACTATCATGTGTCTGTTTAAAGTTGACTTATCTCCAAACCTTTGTCCACAAAGATCACAAGCAAATGCTTTGTGTCCTGTGTGGACTGTCATGTGTCTGTTTAAAGTTGACTTATGTCCAGACCTTTGTCCACAAAGATCACAAGCAAACACTTTTTCTCCTGTGTGGATCATCATGTGTCTGTTTAAAGATGACTTATGTCCAAACCTTTGTCCACAAAGATCACAAGCAAACGCTTTTTGTCCTGTGTGAACTATCATGTGTTTGTTTAAATTTGACTTCAGTCCAAACCTTTGTCCACAAAGATCACAAGCAAATGCTTTCTGTCCTGTGTGGACTATCATGTGTTTGTTTAAAGTTGACTTCTGTCCAAACCTTTTTCCACAAAGATCACAAGCAAATGCTTTCTGTCCTGTGTGAACTATCATGTGTGTGTTTAAATGTGACTTCTGTCCAAACCTTTGTCCACAAAGATCACAAGCAAATGCTTTCTGTCCTGTGTGGGCTATCATGTGTGTTTTTAGATCACCCTTTTTGTTAATTTTTTTCCACAGTCTTCACAACTAAATGAGTTCTGTTTTGACTGTTTTTTCTTGATTGAGCCTCCAGTTTTCTTCACTTCAACACATTCCTTGACAACTAAACAACTTGAAGACATCACTGACTGACTTGTCTTGTGAAATATTTTCCCATGCTCACTGAAGCTGCAAGACTTCTTGACAGTGTTTACGTCTGACTCAGGAGCTCTGCTCTCCTTCCAGTCTTTATCACTGTCTTCAGGTTCTGATCCATAGTCTGATAAGTCTTTTAGCTGAGAGTCAGAGTCATGTACATCATTGTCACCATCATCCTCATCCTGAGATTCCTCACTGACTTCAGTCTCTGAAGAGCTGCAATCATCTCCATAAGTATCTAGATCTGGGTTCCTGGTAGTCTCTGCTCTTCCACAGTCCTCTCCAGCAGTTGCCGTTTTCATCTGGTCAACTGAGCTGCTGGTTGGAAGATCTTCCTCTTTTACTTGGTTCTGATAAAGCTGTAAAAACAGAGGTTTCTTTTAATCTTCCTCACTCTTCAAAGGAACAGCAGTGAATGCAAACACAAGCCGTTTACGCATTGGTCGGCCCTCCCCGGCTCTCCCAGCTTCTAACCCGGGTTCGGCGTCTTCGCATTTACCTTTTCCGCCCGGGATCCACCCTTGTTCTGGAACCATCTTCACCGTGGTTCTATCGGGCCGAGCCCGACAGAGCCAGTTTCACGTCATGTACTGCTCTCATTTGATTCGTTGTTTGCAGCAGGGGCGGGACTCATTCAAACAACCTCAGCGCGAGGGTTGAATTTCATTCAAATTTAACTACAGAAACGAGAAACCCCTAAAACAATTGTTAGCTGAATTAGTTTTTCTGAGTTAAATTTTTGTTAATAACTGATCACAAATCAGCTTATGTTACAACGTAAATAACACGAAGCGCACACCCATTTCCGCCTTTCAGCGCGACCTGAATGTCATTAAACAATAACTAATATTGTCTAACTGTTGCGCGCAGCCAGGGTTTTAAAATACAACGAATAATCTCTAACTTTTACGTGCAGCTAAAATGTTAAGAGGAGTGATTCCTATATGGGTAAGGTGGACACCTGAAAATCCAGTCCGCCCGAATAGCTCAAAGCGTTAGAGCACTGCTCTTTTGACCGGGAGAAGCGGGTTCGCTTCCCGCCTGGGACAAAGTTATTTTACTTTTTTTTTTTTTATTGGAGTAAATAAAAAGGAGTTTGTTAACCAAACAAACTCCTTTTTATTTAAAAGAAAATGTGAATAAAGAAAAAAAAAGTAAAATAACTTTGTCCCAGGCGGGAAGCGAACCCGCTTCTCCCGGTCAAAAGAGCAGTGCTCTAACGCTTTGAGCTATTCGGGCGGACTGGATTTTCAGGTGTCCACCTTACCCATATAGGAATCACTCCTCTTAACATTTTAGCTGCACGTAAAAGTTAGAGATTATTCGTTATATTTTAAAACCCTGGCTGCGCGCAACAGTTAGACAATATTAGTTATTGTTAAATGACATTCAGGTCGCGCTGAAAGGCGGAAATGGGTGTGCGCTTCGTGTTATTTACGTTGTAACATAAGCTGATTTGTGATCAGTTATTAACAAACATTAAACGCAGAAACACTAATATATATATATATCCATCCATCCATTTTCTTCCGCTTATCCGGGGTCGGGTCGCGGGGGTAGCAGCCTAAGTAGGGAGGCCCAGACTTCCCTCTCCCCAGCCACTTGGAGCAGCTCCTCTGGGGGAATCCCAAGGCGTTCCCAGGCCAGCCGAGAAACATAGTCCCTCCAGCGTATCCTGGGTCTTCCTCTGGGTCTCCTCCCGGTGGGACATGCCCGGAACACCTCACCAGGGAGGCGTCCAGGAGGCATCCTAACCAGATGCCCGAGCCACCTCAACTGGCTCCTCTCGATGTGGAGAAGCAGCGGCTCTACTCCGAGTCCCTCCCGGATGACTGAGCTTCTCACCCTATCTCTAAGGGAGAGTCCAGCCACCCTGCGGAGAAAACTCATTTCAGCCGCTTGTATCCGAGATCTTGTTCTTTCGGTCATAACCCAAAGCTCATGACCATAGATGAGGGTGGGAACGTAGATCGATCGGTAAATTGAGAGCTTTGCCTTTTGACTCAGCTCTCTCTTCACCACGACAGACCGGTACAGCGCCCGCTTCACTGTGGACGCTGCACCTATCCGCCTATCGATCTCACGCTCCAGTTTTCCCTCATTCGTGAACAAGATCCCGAGATACTTAAACTCCTCCACTTGGGGCAGGACCTCCTCCCCGACCCGGAGAGGGCACGCTACCCTTTTCCGGCTCAAGACCATGGCCTCGGATTTGGAGGAACTGATCCTCATCCCGGCCGCATCGCATTCAGCTGCAAACCGCTCCAGTGAAAGCTGTAGATCACGAGCTGATGAAGCCAATAGGACCACATCATCTGCAAAAAACAGAGAAGCGATTCTAAGGCCACCAAAACGGATCCTCTCAACACCTTGGCTGCGCCTAGAAATTCTGTCCATAAAAGTTATAAACAGAATCGGTGACAAAGGGCAACCTTGGCGGAGTCCAACTCTCACCGGAAACGAGCCTGACTTACTGCCGGCAATGCGGACCAAGCTCTGACACCGGTCGTACAGGGACCTAACAGCCCATATCAATGGGCCTGGTACCCCATACTCCCGG
>JBBPBX010075120.1:5812-17418 GCA_038048925.1 Garcialebias charrua | reverse complement strand
GCAATGTCACATTTCTTCCTGTCCAGAGTTGCATTCGTTTTTCACCAAGCTCTTGTATTGATGACGAGAGTCAGACCACTGCATCAGTTAGGGTTAAAGAACGTGTTGCTGCTGAAACAGAATCACTCGTCCAGTAATTATCCAGGCTCTTAACTATTAGCTTAGTTTAATCCAGGCGGTGACTTTAGTTTTGGGCCAGGCAGTGTAATGTGTAAATGTGTGGAGTCGAGTCAAAATACATAAACATCACCTTTAATACCAAACAGTGAAGTACTTTGTACTAATCAGTAACAGATGATACTCACAGCTTGTACGGAGTTACAGTCTCGTCTCGTCTCCAGATATCTTAAAGCTCGTTTCTCTTCTTCCCTCAGCTTTGAATCTGCCTGGTTAAAGAAAACTGTTTTTCAACATAAAATAATTAACATTTTCACTCAATGTTTTTCACCCCCTGACCTTAATATGCAGATTTAAGTCTGGATATTTGGGATTATTTTGTTCTTCTGGTGCGACGATGGAGAAACATAAACCATTCGTATTTACATATCAGAGGCACAAAACCTACTTTACACTTTAAAAAAGAAAACACAACTCTTTAAGTGTGTCAGCTCCGAGTCCTGACTGTAAAGTTTTGGAATTTAAGAATAAATAATAAAACAAACAAACTCTAATAAACTGTTACGAGTATTTAATTACAAGTGTTCTTGGGCTAACTATTTATGACTTTCTGGTGCAAAAAGGCAAAACTAATTTTGTTTGCTTCAACTGTAAGAAAGTTCTTATCAAAGTTGAGCCTTTTCTTGTGAATTATTTCCACAATGATTTGTCGTACTTTTGAAAGTTTTGGAAAATGCCTAATTTCAGTGTAACATAGTTTATATGTGTGCACTTTCTGTTTTTCCATCTCAAAGACTTACAGTACTTCAAGTTCAAATGTGTTAAAATGTTCACATTTTTGGAAAAACTCACCCTGTTTGGCTGGAAGTTGGGACTAAAGATGACTAACAACTGATTGGTAACTGACCAGGTTGAGTCGGGTCATCTGGACAGATTCTTCTTTGTTGAAACATTTTGTCTTAGTTCTGTTACCAGCAGACTGGTTGATGTAGCGCGAATGACAAAGAAACCTTCACCTTGACCTTGAAGAAGTATTTTGGATAAAAGACTAAACGTTTCAATAAAGAAAAATCCGTCCAGAAGACCTGACTTAACCTTGTTAGATTTATCTGCTTGGATCGTTTTATTTATGATCTGCAATGTTTTTATGTTTTTCGTGTTGTACTTCACTGTCTGTGTTGCCTGTTGCGTGTTTGTTTGTCCAGCACTTTGGTGTGGACTTGTTCCTGTTGAAAGTGCTTTATAAATAAAATGGTATGGTATGGTATTATTGAAACTAACAGATTGTTGTTAAATGCTAACAGAATCATGCTGCTAACAGAACAATGCTGCTAACAGAACCATGCTGCTAACAGAACCATGCTGCTAACAGAACCATGCTGCTAACAGAACCATGCTGCTAACAGAACCATGCTGCTAACAGAACCATGCTGCTAACAGAACCATGCTGCTAACAGAACCATGCTGCTAACAGAACCATGCTGCTAACAGAACCATGCTGCTAACAGAACCATGCTGCTAACAGAACCATGCTGCTAACAGAACCATGCTGCTAACAGAACCATGCTGCTAACAGAACCATGCTGCTAACAGAACCATGCTGCTAACAGAACCATGCTGCTAACAGAACCATGCTGCTAACAGAACCATGCTGCTAACAGAACCATGCTGCTAACAGAACCATGCTGCTAACAGAACCATGCTGCTAACAGAACCATGCTGCTAACAGAACCATGCTGCTAACAGAACCATGCTGCTAACAGAACCATGCTGCTAACAGAACCATGCTGCTAACAGAACCATGCTGCTAACAGAACCATGCTGCTAACAGAACCATGCTGCTAACAGAACCATGCTGCTAACAGAACCATGCTGCTAACAGAACCATGCTGCTAACAGAACCATGCTGCTAACAGAACCATGCTGCTAACAGAACCATGCTGCTAACAGAACCATGCTGCTAACAGAACCATGCTGCTAACAGAACCATGCTGCTAACAGAACCATGCTGCTAACAGAACCATGCTGCTAACAGAACCATGCTGCTAACAGAACCATGCTGCTAACAGAACCATGCTGCTAACAGAACCATGCTGCTAACAGAACCATGCTGCTAACAGAACCATGCTGCTAACAGAACCATGCTGCTAACAGAACCATGCTGCTAACAGAACCATGCTGCTAACAGAACCATGCTGCTAACAGAACCATGCTGCTAACAGAACCATGCTGCTAACAGAACCATGCTGCTAACAGAACCATGCTGCTAACAGAACCATGCTGCTAACAGAACCATGCTGCTAACAGAACCATGCTGCTAACAGAACCATGCTGCTAACAGAACCATGCTGCTAACAGAACCATGCTGCTAACAGAACCATGCTGCTAACAGAACCATGCTGCTAACAGAACCATGCTGCTAACAGAACCATGCTGCTAACAGAACCATGCTGCTAACAGAACCATGCTGCTAACAGAACCATGCTGCTAACAGAACCATGCTGCTAACAGAACCATGCTGCTAACAGAACCATGCTGCTAACAGAACCATGCTGCTAACAGAACCATGCTGCTAACAGAACCATGCTGCTAACAGAACCATGCTGCTAACAGAACCATGCTGCTAACAGAACCATGCTGCTAACAGAACCATGCTGCTAACAGAACCATGCTGCTAACAGAACCATGCTGCTAACAGAACCATGCTGCTAACAGAACCATGCTGCTAACAGAACCATGCTGCTAACAGAACCATGCTGCTAACAGAACCATGCTGCTAACAGAACCATGCTGCTAACAGAACCATGCTGCTAACAGAACCATGCTGCTAACAGAACCATGCTGCTAACAGAACCATGCTGCTAACAGAACCATGCTGCTAACAGAACCATGCTGCTAACAGAACCATGCTGCTAACAGAACCATGCTGCTAACAGAACCATGCTGCTAACAGAACCATGCTGCTAACAGAACCATGCTGCTAACAGAACCATGCTGCTAACAGAACCATGCTGCTAACAGAACCATGCTGCTAACAGAACCATGCTGCTAACAGAACCATGCTGCTAACAGAACCATGCTGCTAACAGAACCATGCTGCTAACAGAACCATGCTGCTAACAGAACCATGCTGCTAACAGAACCATGCTGCTAACAGAACCATGCTGCTAACAGAACCATGCTGCTAACAGAACCATGCTGCTAACAGAACCATGCTGCTAACAGAACCATGCTGCTAACAGAACCATGCTGCTAACAGAACCATGCTGCTAACAGAACCATGCTGCTAACAGAACCATGCTGCTAACAGAACCATGCTGCTAACAGAACCATGCTGCTAACAGAACCATGCTGCTAACAGAACCATGCTGCTAACAGAACCATGCTGCTAACAGAACCATGCTGCTAACAGAACCATGCTGCTAACAGAACCATGCTGCTAACAGAACCATGCTGCTAACAGAACCATGCTGCTAACAGAACCATGCTGCTAACAGAACCATGCTGCTAACAGAACCATGCTGCTAACAGAACCATGCTGCTAACAGAACCATGCTGCTAACAGAACCATGCTGCTAACAGAACCATGCTGCTAACAGAACCATGCTGCTAACAGAACCATGCTGCTAACAGAACCATGCTGCTAAAGAACCATGCTGCTAACAGAACCATGCTACTAACAGAACCATGCTACTAACAGAACTGCTAACAGAATCATGCTGCTAACAGAACCTTACTGCTAACAGAGCCATGCTGCTAACAGAATCATGCTGCTAACAGAACCTTACTGCTAACAGAACCATGCTGCTAACAGAACCACAACACTAACAGAATCATGCTGCTAATAGAACCATGCTGCTAACAGAACCATGCTACTAACAGAACCATGCTACTAACAGAACCTTACTGCTAACAGAACCATGCTACTAACAGAACCATGCTACTAACAGAACCATGCTACTAACAGAACCTTACTGCTAACAGAACCATGCTACTAACAGAACCATGCTACTAACAGAATCATGCTGCTAACAGAACCATGCTGCTCATAGGACCACAACGCTAACAGAACCATGCTGCTAATAGAACCCCAACGCTAACAGATCGTGCTGCTAACACAATCATGCTGCTAACAGGACCACAACGCTAACAGAACCATGCTGCTAACAGGACCACAACGCTAACAGAACCATGCTGCTAACAGGACCACAATGCTAACAGAACCATGCTGCTAACAGGACCACAACGCTAACAGAACCATGATGCTAACAGGACCACAATGCTAACAGAATCATGCTGCTAACAGGACTACACCGCTAACAGAATCATGCTGCTAACAGAACCATGCTGATATCAGGACCACAACACTATCAGAACCATGCTACTAACAGAACCATGCTGCTAACAGAACCATGCTACTAACAGAACCATGCTGCTAATAGCAACACGTTTTTTTGTTTTAATGGCTTTTTATCAATGTCTATTTTTGTCTGTACTTTGTGTTGTCTGTCTAGATCACGTCTCTCTTGAAAATGAGTCCTCGTGACTCAATTAGACTAACCTGTACAAATAAAGCTTTAATAAAATTGAGCAGCATCAGGACGTTCTGATTTATGGTTTTCTCTTTGTATCATTTTGTTGCAGAAGTTTTAGTCATATTTGGATCAATTCATACAGAAAATGACATTTTGTATTGTAATTATATAATAATCATATCTGTGTTAGTTTTGGTCAAAGTTGATGGAGGGGGACTACAGAGCCGCATGTTGCTAAGACTTGACTGCTGTGAGGAATCAAACCCGACACCTCCGCTCTGTTTCAATCTGAGGATGTTGGATGAGATCCCAGCAGCAGATCCTGCTGGCTGGGTTCTGATGTCTTTGTTCCATCGTGACTCACATTTCTACTTTTGATTTAGAAGCCAGAGCAGCAGGCGACTCACATATTTCATGTAGTTCTGGACCCCGTTCTGCTGGAGGTACGACGGTGCCTGAGTTCTGTAGAACCTCTCGGTAGAATCCATGTAGGCTTTTTCAAAGTTGTCCCTGTAGATCTGCAGCTTGTCGTCAGGATTGGAGCACAAGTTCACTGCTCAGAAAACGCAAAGCCACACAGACATGAAATAAACGACTGAACGTTTCAAGAGAAAAACTACTTCATCATCACTGAGGGAAAGTTCCTTCACTCAAAGTTTAGATTAAATCAAATGTGGAAACGCTGGAACCATTTAATGAGCTTCATATCATAAAAAACTGCTTCTAATATCGTTTGTTATTATAACTTTCTTTTCTAACAAAATATAAAATGCAGTTACCGGTAGGCAATTAGGATTTTTTTTTTAAATATTAAATACTATTTTTAATATTAAAATTATTGAATATTTATTAGAATTGAAGTCCTCAGAACCTCACTTCTAACAGAAACACTCTGCTAGCAGGACCTCAATGCTAACAGAACCACTCTGCAAACAGAACCTCAGTGCTAACAGGACCATGCTGCTTACAGAACCTCACTTCTAACAGAACCACACTAACAAGACCATGCTGCTAACAATACCACACTAACAGGACCACACTAACAGGACCACACCACTAACAGGACCATGCTGCTAACAATACCATGCTGCTAACAATACCATGCTGCTAACAGAACCTCACTTCTAACAGAACCACTCTAATAACAGGACCATGCTGCTAACAATAACATGCTGCTAACAATACCACACTGCTAACAGGGCCACACCGCTAACATGATCATGCTGCTAAAAGGACCACGCTGCAAACAAGACCACACTGCTATTAATACCATGCTGCTAACAGGACCATGCTGCTAACAGGATCACACCACTAAGAGGATCACGCTGCTAAAAGGACCATGCTGCTAACAGGATCACACCACTAAGAGGATCACGCTGCTAAAAGGACCATGCTGCTAACAGGACCACACCGCTAACAGGATCACGCTGCTAAAAGGAACACGCTGCAAACAAGACTATACTGCTAATAGTACCATGCTGCCAACAGGGCCATGCTGCTAAAAGGGCCATGCTGCTAACAGGACCATGTTTCTAACAGAACCTCGCTTCTAACAGGACTACTCTGCTAACAGGACCATGCTGCTAATAGGACCATGCTGCTAACAGGACCATGTTTCTAAAAGAACCTCACTTCTAACAGAACCACTCTAATAACAGGACCATGCTGCTAACAATAACATGCTGCTAACAATACCACGCTGCTAACAGGGCCACACCGCTAACATGATCATGCTGCTAAAAGGACCACGCTGCAAACAAGACCACACTGCTAATAATACCATAATGCTAACAGGACCATGCTGCTAACAGGATCACACCACTAAGAGGATCACGCTGCTAAAAGGACCATGCTGCTAACAGGACCACACCACTAACAGGATCACACTGCTAAAAGGAACACGCTGCAAACAAGACTATACTGCTAATAGTACCATGCTGCTAACAGGGCCATGCTGCTAACAGGACCACACCGCAAACAGGATCACGCTGCTAAAAGGAACACGCTGCAAACAAGACTATACTGCTAATAGTACCATGCTGCCAACAGGGCCATGCTGCTAAAAGGGCCATGCTGCTAACAGGACCATGTTTCTAACAGAACCTCGCTTCTAACAGGACTACTCTGCTAACAGGACCATGCTGCTAATAGGACCATGCTGCTAACAGGACCATGTTTCTAAAAGAACCTCACTTCTAACAGAACCACTCTAATAACAGGACCATGCTGCTAACTATAACATGCTGCTAACAATACCACGCTGCTAACAGGGCCACACCGCTAACATGATCATGCTGCTAAAAGGACCACACTGCAAACAAGACCACACTGCTAATAATACCATGCTGCTAACAGGACCATGCTGCTAACAGGATCACACCACTAAGAGGATCACGCTGCTAAAAGGACCATGCTGCTAACAGGACCACACCGCTAACAGGATCACACTGCTAAAAGGAACACGCTGCAAACAAGACTATACTGCTAATAGTACCATGCTGCTAACAGGGCCATGCTGCTAAAAGGGCCATGCTGCTAACAGGACCATGTTTCTAACAGAACCTCGCTTCTAACAGGACTACTCTGCTAACAGGACCATGCTGCTAATAGTACCATGCTGCTAACAGGACCATGCTGCTAACAGGACCATGTTTCTAAAAGAACCTCACTTCTAACAGGACTACTCTGCTAACAGGACCACGCTGCTAATTGGAGCACGTTGCACAACAGTAAATTAATTTATCACTATTACTGTGCTTGGTGTTTTTCAATGTTGGAATAATACAGGAAATAGAAACAAACGAAACATTTTAATCACTGAATGAGACTCGTTGGGTTCATTTTCCCTCCTGTCTGATGCATTTTGGTGCCCCGAGTCATTTTCTCACCGTACGACTCTCGGACTCCGATGACCAGCTGGGAATCGAAGGCCTCTCCGAGCCTCTCGGCGTGGACGAGCTTCATGGCGCTGTCCTGAAGCCTGCTTTTGATGTTGGAGAAGATGGACTCGTTCCACGTGTCCAGCATCAGCTGCGGCCACCGAAACGAGCAGGGAACAAGTTTAACAACCTCCTGAAAATCACAGTGACGTTCCAGAGGAAAAGCATGCGCGAGGACCGCCTCACTTTGCGCACGATGCTGTCCTCCACGTTGGACTTCTTGTTGATTCCTTGCTTGCCCATCAGCGTGATCTCCAGCTGGCAGAAAGGTTTGGGCAGGATGTCGCACTGCGTGAAGAACTTCCTCCACTCCACAATGTAGGCCTTCAGGAGCGCCGTGTCGTCCTGGTGACTCAGCACACGCTTTAGGACAGAGGTAAGAAACAAGACAGGGTTACCTGCAGACTGATCACAAATAAATAAATGATGACAAAAGCAGCAGCTTTAAATGAGGTGGACCAGCAGAGGATGAACATTTAAAAGACAAAAAAGAGCTCTTACTGCTTGAGCTTGTTTAATGAAATCTAAGATGTCCTCTTTGAGAGCCTGGTGGATCTTAGCTGGACCTTTGTCATCCCACAGGCAAACAGCGTGGACGTCCCTGCAGAACCAGATGGGACAAAACGTTGGCGATCGTTGTCTGCCTCCATCAGCTGGGAACCAAAACTACTGTATTTGTAAAAGACAAACGGTCACTGATGTTACAGAAAACGTACGAGAACAGGTCGAACCACTGTTGTTTGGTGACGGACTCCTGCCGCAGGAGCTTCAGAACGATGGGGCGCATCAGGTCCCATTTGTCCTCAAACTGTAGGGAGCCTTTGTTCTGCAAGCAGACACGAGACAATTACAGTTACTATGACCGTCAAACGTGTAACACTTCAACACTAATTCTGCTACTTCTTTTATTTTAAAACTAACTGAACTCTCAAATGTTTTCTGATTTTCTGTTTCTTGATGAAGTCATCCAGCCAGCAATGTTCCTCCATTTCAGGTTATGGAAGCAACAGATCTAGGAGGGAAACCCAGACGTCCTACCTGACTGACAGGAGTTTTTCTGTGAAATTAGGGAAATGTTCTTCATCTCCAACTCCTTTGATCTGTGAAGTCCCTCAAGGGTCTATTTTAGGTCCACTGCTTTTTAATTTGTACATGTTGCCTTTGGGGTCCATTTTTAGAAAACACAACATTAATTTCAATCCTGTGTATGTCCTGTACATATTGCAGTTTTGACAATAAAGTTGACTTTGACTTTTCCTTTTCACTGCTTTGCTGATGATACCCCGTTATATCTTCCAATTGAGTCAGACAGAGTCACTCCACTGGATCCACTATTGAACTGTCTACGTGTCATTAAAATCTGGTTAAAACTTAATTTTCTAAATCTAAATGAAAATAAAACAGAAGTCATCAGCTTTGGTAAATGTAACAACACCCTTAATGTTCTTGGCCCCTTGGCTTCATACAGCCACTCCTATGTCAGGAATCTGGGAGTTAATTTTGACAGTGTTTTTAAATTAGACAAAGAGATAAATGCTGTAGTTAAATCCGGTTTCTTCAAGACTCATTGCCAAGGTGAAGTCTTGTCTCTTTTTCAGAGACCTTGAAAAGGTTATTCTCGCTTTTCTTACCTCTCGCTTGGACTATTGTAATTCACTGTTTGTTAGTTTAGACAAATCATCTTTGCATTGTTTACTATCCGTCCAGAACGCAGCAGTTCGTCTTTTAACATCAAATAAAAATTATGAACATATAACCCCTGTCCTGGCTCCCTGTCCACTATCGGATTGATTTTAAGATTTTATTGCTTGTTTTTAAAGTCTTAAAAGGTCTGGCCCCGTCATATTTATGTGATCTTATTAACATCTACTCTCCAGTAAGAACACTCCGGTCTACCAACCAGTTCCTCTTAGATGTCCCCAGATCCAGACTGAAATCCAGAGGTGATCGGGCTTTTGCGGTTGCTGCTCCAAAGCTGTGGAACAGTTTACCTAAGAATTTAAAGACCCCTCAGACTGTTGAGACTTTTAAATCTTTGCTCAAGACTCATCTGTTTTACTTGGCACTTGATCCAGAGTATGTATTTACTGTTAACTTTATTATGTTTCAGTGGCACTAGATGCATTTTACTCTGTTATTTTTTATTGTTTTTTAACTGTACAGCACTTTGGTCGGCTTCGGTTGTTTTATGTGCTATATAAATAAAATTGACATTGACAGTGTCCCTCAGATGATCAGAAAATCCAGCCCCTTCAACTCCTTCTGATGTGTGAAATAGACAATATTGTATGGCTGATTGTAAACCAATAAAAAAGCAATCACCGTTATATGAAGGGGCCAAAAAAGGGAGGGCCACAGCTGGATTAAAGTGAAAACACCACAGGCTGATGCAGGGGTGTTGTTCAAAACAAGAAAACAACAATAATTAAATTCTGAATCCCTAAAAGAAGTGCTGAAACCGATGAACACATGAACATCCGATTTGTGGGGGACATCATGGAACTCATGTTTTTTACATGTTGTTAAGTCACAACAAACCAGATTGTTTACTCCTAAAGTGTTTTTTAATGATTTTAAAGTATTCACAATTATTACTACTTTGCCTCATATAATGAGTCAGTTAACTGAAGAGTCGTTGAAATTAACTTGCTTAAATTGGGAACTCACAAAATACAAACCAGGCGCAACTAGGACCAGCTGAGAAATTCAAAATTTAAGTTCATTTCATGAACCCTGAACATTTTATTTGACATTTATAGACATATTCGGAATTGTTCTCCATGCTGATCACAAAGGACAACTGAACCCACGTGGTTTTATTCTCCTCTTTCCATCAAGTGTCATTCCCCAGTTCCACATCGCATGCTTCTTTTTGCGTTTGAGAAAACGAGCATTTTACTCATCAACATTGTCTCATGTGTTCTGCGTATTAGAAAAACTTGCAATGTGCAACACTTTCTAATACTGCAGTGCAAGGACAATGTTGGAATAAACCCAAATCTTTCTCACTCTTCACTTCATCAAAGTCATCTAAACCAGGCGTGGTCGTCAAGAACACAAGTACTAACATGCAGAACATGAATGCATCATCATCACTGCCGAATACGCCTGTTGACAACGTAGGTCCTCGATCCACTCCTTTCTGTTCTGGGCCAGCTTCTGGACCCCCAGTTTAGGGTCTTTATCTCTACCATGTGTCAACCAGGTGTTCTTCAGTCCCCCTCTACTTGCCTTCTCATGTCCAATGTAGGGACAAAACTGTGAGCTTTTAAAGGTGACTGGCAGTCATTCAGGGTCAACAGTTCACAGCTCTGGTATAGTGTCATGTATGCACTTAAATGTCAACAGGAGAATTTTTAAAATCAATTCTGACACACAGAGGGAGCCTGTGAAGGGAGGACAAAACTGGTGAAATGTGCTCAAACCTACGAGTTCCAGTTAAAAGGAAGCTAAAAAAAAAAAAAAACTAATTGTCTTTTTTGCTAGAACCACTGTGCAAAAAGAGCCATCTTAAAAACTGTTGTGTACACTTGCAAGTCTGGTTATGGGCCAGTGTTAAGAAAGTACAATTTTGCTCAAGACCACTTGGGGAAACAAAACAAAAACAAGATTCGAGTGTGGAAGAAAAACATGAAGAAAACTGTATTTTTGCAGAGCTACCTCTGCTTTAAGCTTTATTCATGATTTGATTCTGATTCCGCTATAGTTACTGTTTTTAGTCAGATGTAAACATGAGATCTGGTGGCAGGTGCAGTAAGAAGCTGCAGAGCTGCTGAATGACACAGATTTGAGGCAACGTGAGCAGAATTTGAGCTCATTTTAGCGAACAGTTTGACTCTGTTTACAATTCATCTGCGTCCTTGTTTCTGCTCTTTGCGTCACATTTATCTTGCTGATGCTTCTGTGTTTTAACCAGCGGGAGTCCCTGACAGGAGGCTAACGTCAATGCTAGCCGGATGGAACTTCCCTCCCGCCGGTTAAAGTCAACGCTAAAGGCGCCGTCATGTGCAGGTGC
>JBBPBX010075117.1:0-15043 GCA_038048925.1 Garcialebias charrua | reverse complement strand
AGAGGAGCTGCTCCATGTGGCTGGGGAGAGGGAAGTCTGGGCCTCCCTACTTAGGCTGCTACCCCCGCGACCCGACCCCGGATAAGCGGACGAAAATGGATGGATGGATGGATTTGTGCCATTTTTATTTTAAATGCAGTACCGCTAATAACTAATTATCTATCAGTAAAAACGAAAAAAAACTTATTTACAGGCTCTCGCTGGCTCTCGTAGCTGCTTTTTCCCCCATTGGTGCAAGTACACTGGGAGCAGAGACGAGGGAGGGGGAGCAGAGGGGAGAACAGACACGGATCTACCATGTAGCAAATGATGCCGTTGCCTGGGGCTCCCAATCAGCAGGGGCCCCGGCCATTAGAAAATGATCCTAACTAAAATTAGGATCATTTTAGTTACTTTTCATTAAATCTGTTGACTGCCTATAGAAATTTTGATAACAGTTTAGTCCCGTCTGTGTATAAAGTAATGCTAATTTTTGTTTTGTTTATGACCTTGTTTAGGTCAGGGTTTTTTCACCTCCTGTTCCCACCCAGGATGATGGCAAGCTACCGGACCCCCCGCAGCTGTGCGGTAGGACTTAAATTGCACCAAACTATTTGTTTTTTTCTGGACATATTACCCTGGATCATGAACTACAAACTACCAGATTATTGATTGATGGACCTTTAATCATCCGGGATTCAAGAACTGATTTAAAATAGAAAAAAAAAGAACTCTTGCAATCCGGTCTGGCTCGGTAGACCTACCATGCTGGGCCTACCCTGCCGGTTCTGGTCGACTCTCTGCAGCCCTTGAGCACAAATGCTTTTGGAGGGAGCCAGACTTTTGGATGGTCATCACGGGCCCAGATGGTGGTCTAATTTAGTCCAAATCCAGATGAAAAAAGACCTGGTGGGCTCCAAAGAGAATGCTGGACCTTCAGGCGGTGCCTCCTCACTCAAAAGGCCTTGTGGGCTGGCACTCATATTCACTGTTGAGTCTGGAGGTCTGGTTCTGGTCCAGTTCTGGTCGGCTCTCTGCATCCGCTGGGTGCCGAAGTCACTATGAACCAAACTTTTTCAGATCAGATCAAAACTTTCCCTCAATGTAGTTCAGCAGAAGACACTGGTTCTTCTGGGTGGGGCACTGTTGGTTTCTGGGAAATTTAGTCGTTTTGAGTGGCGATACAGTGAAGGCTTATTGAGAGAAAACTACAAAATGGTTGCGCTTTTCCCAAGTATTAATTTCGTTAACTTTTTAATATACAGTATCCCATACTGTCCCAATCACTTAAGTAATATTAAAGTTGACGATTGTGTCATGTACCGGTACAAATCTTACTGTTCTTTGAAAAACTGTTCTTTTTAAATCTAAAAAAGCTAAGTCTGGTCCTCTGGACATTCAAAAAACAAAACAAAGCAAAAAAAAATGTAGAAACGTTTCGTCTTTCTACATTTTTTTGCTTTGTTTTGTTTAGCTTTTTGAATGTCCAGAGGACCAGACTTAGCTTTTTTAGATTTTTCTACCTGGATTATTGAGCATGCATCAGGGTGTTCTTTGTAAAACGGTGAAAGAGCGAGTCCGTGAAAGTCGTACCGCGAAGTAGCGAGCGACTACTGTATATTCTTTCATACCTTCTTTTTTCTTCACACAGGAATGAGCTATGACGTAGCTGCTTGTTTCAAGTCTAATCGGTGCGGATATTTCCCTGCCACGATCGACTTTGAGTTCGAGATGGATATGCTGAATCCAGAGAGTTTCTCCATTGTCAGAGAGGTTGAAGCTTCAGTCCAAACCTCACTGGCTGTTGAGCTGGGGCCTGTAGAGCCATATAAACCCTTCAAGTGGACCAAATCTCAACCTGTTGCTCCTAAGGTTGTGGTAGGAGTACCACCTCAAGGGTGAGTTATCAAAACTCGATCCCAAGTTTTATATCGTGCTTTCCTTCATTCTTATTAAAACATTGTTTTGTTTTTTAGTCCTAGTGTTGCTGCCTGTCAGATGGTTCTAGTCAAATTAGAAGATTACAAGTGTCCCACGTACCTGCCAGAACTAGCTAAAACCAGAATGAAGGACTCCAAGTATGTGAAGTGAGATACTTACTGCAAAAAGTGAAAAAGTCCTGTTTGTTAGTGAAGAGCTGATCATAAAATTAGGCTCCTGTTTGCCTTTTGTTTCTAGGTCGCTTCTGGAGTCTCCTTTGGATATGGAGAACTACGCCAACCGATTCCACCGCCTGCTTCACTTGGAAGAGATCCAGATGATAGTGGACATCAGAAAGTACAACCTCTACAACCAACCCATGACCCAAGATGAAGGCAACAAAGATCTTCTTGTACTGAAAGTAAAACAACTATTAATTCAAATATGTTTGTTTATAATTCTTTAGTTCATTTTAGTTTGTAATACAATATTTCTTTTCTTTGACTTTGTTTTCACTGGGGGGGAAAAAATGTACCTTTGTCTTGAGCACCAACAGGAAGACATTAACGTTCTGTTAAAGCACCTTTCACATCTGCTGCACTTAAGGCAGCTAAACTCTTTAGCCGTTTTCGCATTGCACGGCCCTCCCCAGTCCGGCTCGTCCCTGGTTGGCCCAGAGCCAGCCCTGGCCCGCCCCCGTTCATTACGCATTATGTGGAGAGCAAGCCTTGAAGTGGGTGGGGTGTTCACTTGACGTGGGTGGAGTGTTCTTGTGTGCACGTTTAAAGTGTTTTAAGAGAGGAGACGCCGCTAAAAAATATTTGTTTGCTGAGTATATATATTAGTGTTTCTGAGTTTAATTTTTGTTAATAACTGATTACAAATCAGCTTATGTTAGAACGTAAATAACACGAAGCGCGCACCCATTTCCGCCTTTCAGCGCGACCTGAATGTCATTAAAATATAACTAATATTGTCTAACTCTTGCGCGCAGCCAGGGTTTTAAAATATAACTAATAATCTCTAACTTCTACATGCAGCTAGAATGTTAAGAGGGGGGATTTCTATATAGGTAAAGTGGACTCCTAAAAAACCAATCCGCCGCTGTGGGTCAGAGAGATTGTGCACTGCTGTTACACTCATTTTATCTTGACCCGGGGAAGCGGGTTCGCTTCCCACCTGGTACAAAGTTATTTTAATTTTTATTTTTTATTGTAGTAAATAAAAAGGAGTTTGTGGTTAACAAAAAAGGAGTGGTTAACAAACTCCTTTTTATTTACTCCAATAAAAAAAAAGTAAAATAACTTTAAACCAGGTGGGAAGCGAACCCGCTTCCCCGGGTCAAGATAAAATGAGTGTAACAGCAGTGCGCGATCTCTCTGAGCCACAGCGGCGGATTGGTTTTTTAGTAGTCCACTTTACCTATATAGGAATCACCCCTCTTAACATTCTAGCTGCACGTAGAATGAGTTCTTCGCTCGCTTTGAGGCAAGTAGGGGTGTAACGATACACAAAACTCACGAGACGAGACGAGACAAATCACAGATCTCGCGAGAACGAGACGAGATTTTAACATTAGTTCAAGAAAACTTCAAAGATCGGTTTTATGCCGCAAAAAGGCTTTTATTCTGTTTTAACATGTATTACAAACTCAACTGATGTCTTCATTTTACTGATTGAATCTCCTTAGACCTTAGAACGTTCAACTTTGTTAAAAAAAATAGATATTCACGCAGGACTTTCCAAAAATTGAACATAAATATCCGCATCAGCGCTGAATCTGCAGCCGTCACTCACCAGTGTTGCCAGATTGGGCGGTTCACCGCGATTTTCCTTCTGACTTTTGCGGGTAAAGAGTGCTTTGGGTGGGTGGGACTCTATCTGGCAACACCGGTCACACCGGTGTTTACACGCGTGTCTTTACATTCGGGGCAGCGTCGGCAGCGCCGGGACCCTCCATCAATGTAGAGGCGTCTGCGGCACCGGGACCCTCCATCAGTAGTTGGGGCGTCTTCTATAGCAACTTCATCCGGCGAAGCCATGCTGTCCGTGACGCTGACTTGCTAGGGGCTCTGCTAGCGCTAGCATTAGCATCTCGCGAGACAACGTTACCTCTCAACGAGAGATATCGCGGGAGTTTAATATCGCGAGATCTCGTACAACGAGATCTCGTTACATGCCTAGAGGCAAGTAACAGCACACCTGCACATAAATTCCCCCCCTCTCCTGATGGCCAGGTGCTGGCGCTGTCCTCAGACAGCGTAAGGCGATCATTCATCAAGATTAACGCCCGGAAGGCCTCTGGTCCTGACAACATACCTGGTCGTGTGCTGAAGGACTGTGCAGGGGAACTCGCAGCGGTCTTCACGGACATCTTTAACATCTCACTAAGCCAGGCCATCGTCCCCACCTGTTTCAAAGCCACCACCATCATCCCTGTCCCAAAGAAGGCAACGCCCGCATGCCTCAATGACTATCGCCCAGTAGCACTCACCCCCATCCTGATGAAGTGCTTTGAACGGCTAGTCATGAAAAGCATCACATCTGTCCTCCCTGCCTCCCTGGATCCCTTCCAATTTGCATACCGACCTAATCGCTCAACCGACGATGCCATCTCCTCTGCCCTCCACACAGCTCTCACACATCTGGACACGAAGGACTCTTATGTTAGAATGCTGTTCATCGACTTCAGCTCGGCATTCAACACCATCATCCCCCAACAGCTCATCCATAAACTGGACAGTCTGGGGCTGAACACCTCAATGTGTAACTGGCTGCTAGACTTCCTGACCGGGAGACCACAGACAGTACGGATCGGGAGTAACACATCTAGCACCATCACATTGAACACAGGGGCCCCACAAGGATGTGTGCTGAGCCCCCTTCTATTCACCCTGCTAACACACGACTGCACACCATCGTACAGCTCCAACCACTTCATCAAGTTTGCGGACGACACAACAGTGGTAGGTCTCATCAGCAACAACGATGAGACGGACTACAGGAACGAGGTGAGCCGCTTGGCCTTGTGGTGCGGACACAACAATCTCACTCTCAACGTGGAGAAGACAAAGGAGATTGTCGTGGACTTCAGGAAGAGGGATGCACAACATGCCCCTCTGACCATCAACAGCACCGCAGTGGAGAGAGTGGACAGCACCAAGTTCCTGGGAGTGCACGTCTCAAAGGACCTGTCCTGGAGCAGGAACACTGCAGCACTGGCGAAGAAGGCTCACCAGCGCCTCTACTTTCTCCGCAAGCTGAAAAGGGCTGGAGCTTCAACCCCCATCATGTGCACCTTCTACAGGGGTGCCATAGAAAGTGTCCTGACCAGCTGCATCACTGTGTGGTTTGGTGCATGCACTGCATCCTGCCGCAAGAGCCTCCAGCGCATCGTGAAAGCAGCTGAGAAGATCGTCGGCACCTCCTTGCCCTCACTGCAGGACTTACACAGCAAACGCCTCACTCGGAAAGCCCACTGCATGGCAGGTGATCCCACACACCCACTACACAGCCGCTTTAGACTGCTGCCATCAGGGAGGAGACTGAGGAGTCTCCAGGCTCGTACCAGCAGACTGAGAGACAGCTCTGTTCATCAGGCAGTCAGAATGCTAAACACTCTGCCTGCTCTGCCTCCCCTCCCATTTGAACTGCCTTAACACAAAAAACTTTCTCACACATTACCACACAACACAAAGATTTTAACACTAAACTCTCGGTCATGTGTTCATTCAGTTTGCACTACTTCTCATATTTGCACTAATGTTTGTATTACATTACTGCCTATAGTCATACTACTGTTTACATTCACTGTTTACATTTATTAATACTGTTTACATTTATTACTACTGCTTTACATTTATTACTACTGTTTACATTTACACTACTTTTATCTACACTACTGCAGATACATATACAGCATTCTCTGACTAGCCTTATCTAAGGATGCCAAATGTGCCTTATGTGCCTTACTTCATATGCCACTTTGCCTCTATACCAACATCAACTACCTCATACATATACTGTGTACATTAACTTATATGCTGCTGTGCCACTCTTTGCAAATGTCAACGCTAGAAACTTCAGTTTATTTTATAGATATACGTTTTTATACTTTTTATACTACTATGCAAAAACTCAGGACAGTATTACACTTTTATTATTTCATTTTATGCTTATGTTCATTGGGTGTTTGGTGTTTTAGGGGTGTTTGGTGTTTCAGTGTTGGTGTAAATTTTCATACTTTTATACTATTATGAAAAAACTCAGGACAGTGTTACACTTTTACTATTTTATGCTTATGTTTATTAAATGTTTTAGTGTTTAGTGTTTAGATGGTTACTGTTGCACCGAGGGACTGAGAGAAACGCAATTTCGGTCCTGTGTATGTCCTGTACATATTGCAGTTCTGACAATAAAGTTGACTTTGACTTTGACTTTGAGAAGTTGGAGATTATTAGTTATATTTTAAAACCCTGGCTACGCGCAAGAGTTAGACAATATTAGTTATATTTTAATGACATTCAGGTCGCGCTGAAAGGCGGAAATGGGTGCGCGCTTCGTGTTATTTACGTTCTAACATAAGCTGATACATAAGCTGATTTGTAATCAGTTATTAACAAAAATTAAACTCAGAAAAACTAATTCAGCTAATAATTTTTTTAGGGGTTTCTGTAGTTAAATTTTAATGAAATTCAGCCCTCGCGCTGAGGTTGTTGGAACGAGTCCAGCCCCTGCTGCAAACAAGGAATCAAATGTGAGCAGTAAATGACGTCAAACTGGGCCGGGGGAGTCCGGCCCGATCAGAACCATGGTGGAGATGGTTCCAAAACGAGGGCGGACCCGGGGAAAAAAAGGAAAATGCGAACACGCCAAACCCGGGTTAGAAGGCGGGGAGGGGCGGCCCGGGCCATTAAGGGCCGGCCAATGCGAAAACGGCTTGTCTCTTGTACATTTTCTAATCAAATACTACTTTAGGCAGTACTCAAGCTACTGTTAGACTGAAACTGTTATTTAATCTCATCAAACAGGTCCCCGGGGTTGCTGAAAGTCGTCCTTCTATACTTCGAGGAGATCGCCTGAGAGTGACCCTGTCTGAAGATAAAACCTCACAGGCCACAGTGTACACTGGATACGTTCACAAAGTAGAGCTGGACCAAGTGAAGCTGGGCTTCTCTAAAAAGTAAGAGTTGGAATACTTGACTGCTGACACAGCATCTCAGAACCTTGTCAACACGTTTTTCACTTTTTCCTCATTTCAGGTTGTTGGAGAAATTTATCTACAACATGAAGTTTGACGTACAATTTACCCTCAACCGGCTTCTTTTGAAGCTGCAGCACCGAGCCGTGGAGTTGGCCGTAAAACATCAACTGAAGGAGGTTCTGTTTCCTTCTGGTGCTGCAGCTCCAAATGTTTCCATTCCAGAACTCAGGTCAGAATAAAAAAGAAACGACAAACAATAATGCAATCAGAATTTAAAAGAATTACGGTAAAAAAAAAAAAGATTATCAAGACAGCGCAACGCATTGATAGTAGAGATGCACCGATCCAATACCAATATCTGTATCTGTCCCAATATTGAAAAAACTTCTGGATCGGTATCAGTGACAATGTGACTGATCCATGACTGGGCAGATCAATTCACTCTAATTCTATGCTTTGTGCTCTAAGTGATGTCATGCCAAGGGCGGAGTGGCCATCGGGAGATTCGGGAGAAATCCCGATGGGCCGCGTCATGAATGGGCCGATAGACCACGGGGAAAATGATGACGGTTGAATAAATCTGCTCAAAATTTACTTGTCCCTGCCTTTAGGCTGCAGGCTGTAGCCTCTTAAAGGGAGGGACAGCGCTGATCCCTTTAAGAGGCTGCAGGCTGCACTGGGCTGGCAGCTTGGGAGCTACCATTTGCTAAAAAACACCCGCTGAAAGTTCACCATTGGTTGAGTCCAACCCAGGAGCGAAGCACGGTTATTTTCCAAAACATCAGGTGATGGAGCAGCGCCGGAGTCCAAACTGCTAATTAGCAATAAAAATGGACAGGAAGAGGCCAGGTGGAGTTGAAAAAGTCAGGTTGAAGAAAAGAAAGGCGTTACAGGAGGAAGCTGCCAAATGTGCAAAGCTTACAGACATTTTTTCAAAGAGACAGACAGAAGAAGCAACAGGTAATGATATAAATTAAAAACTAGCATAATAAATTAAGCTAATGTCACAACTAGGGCTGGGCGATATGGAAAAAATCATATATCACGATATGGACTTTTTTATATCACGATAACGATATATATCACGATATAAATAAAAAAAACTTTGGTCCAAATTTTTCCTGTACACACACACGTGTATGTGTGTACAGGAAAAATTTGGACCAAAGTTTTTATTTTATTTTTTATTTTACTACAGATACAGTTACAATTATAAGAATGTGAACAAAAAGAACAAGGAAATTTGGACCAAAGTAGAAACTTTGGTCCAACTTTGGACCTACTTTGGTCCAAATTTTTCCTGCAGGTGGCGGTAAAACAACGGCTGCTAATAAAACCCACGAAGAAGAAATCCGCTCTGACTGGAATCTGGAGTAAACAAGGCAAAGAAACAGAAAAGAGAAAACGTTGCGTTTGATTCCGGTTCTGTTGTGTCTCTGGTCTGTTTTGTATTGGTTAACTGGACCCGAGTTCGGACTCGGTTGAACTTCGTGTCCTCTGGACCCATTTTGTCTCAGAGTTTCAGCGGAGCTAAATAATGGAAGCTAACAAGGTGAGCTTCCCCTCTTTTTGGTAAAAGTTCTTCTTCTTGGGCTGCCTGCGCAGCTGTTTCTCCATGTTGTGACACCCATAGATATCTGGTGACACCGGCTTCATGCCGGCTGCGTCTCTGTTGAACTCGAGTTTAACAACGTAAAGCATGTGTCGCAAACCCGCGCGTGCGTCAAACATAAAGCAGCGCCGTCATCTCGCAAAACCACAATATGAAGCTTCTTTGCGACCGTTATTTTTTTATTCTTATTTATCACGATAGAGACGATAGAAGGAAAGTAGCACGATAGACACGTTTCTATCGTCCCCGCGATATATATCGTCATATCGCACAGCCCTAGTCACAACGTTGTACTATGTCACTAAACATGCATGAAAGTCAAGTGGGACCTAAACGGACATAGCTTAATTAAAAATAAAAGCAGAAATATATAAATTGACCAATAAATAAATAAACGTCAAAGGACAATTTAAATTAAAAGAGAACTTTATCTCATACCCTGATGCATGCTCAATAATCCAGGTAGAAAAATCTAAAAAAGCTAAGTCTGGTCCTCTGGACATTTTTTGCTTTGTTTTGTTTTGTTTCTTGAATGTCCAGAGGACCAGACTTAGCTTTTTTAGAACTTTATCTCATGTTTTAAAAATTAATTGACCATCATGTTTTTTTTCCAGCTTAGTTCCAACAAATTATATATTTTAATTCATAATTTTACATTTTACTGTGCTTAAAATACCGGTAGGCCTATATATTTTTTTGTTTTTACTTTTACTCTTAGATGACTTGTGTTATGTAATTAAATGTAATTATTTTTTTAATTTTCCACACAAGTCCTTATTTACGTAATGAGGCAGAAATGCATGAGGTGAAGTGAAAACAGGAGACAGAAAAATGTTAAAGCAACACATTTAATAGACAAATAAAAATAAACTCATGCATATGCATACATATTGCAACCAATGCCAAACTTGTCTCTGATTTTGCTTGTCTTGACCCTAAAAACTTTTCAGAGATAAGGCTTAAAGGACTCAAGAGCTCAGCACTTCAAGAAATAAGCAAAAATCTGCTTAGATTTGATGAGAGAGCCACAGTGAGTACTTTACACACAGAGCTGTCCAGTCTAGCATCCCAGTGGGATAGGCTGAAAAAGTCCCCTCTGGAAGAGTCCACTGTCAGGATGGGTACTGAGGTGGAACAGAGTGGCCAGGAGGGCTCAGTTGAACCACAGATTGAACTTGAAAGCGGGGCTTGTTCTTCTTGCAGAAACTGTGTTATCTGTGTTTACCTTATATTGACACAGTATAACCTTTTCACAGATGCCTACCCAGTTATAGGGCTGGCATACAAATATTTTTTTACCCTTTCATTGTCTCAGGTTGCATGTGAAAGAAGCTTCTCTACTCTCAAGTTCATCGAGAATAGACTACGAAGCACACTTAACCAGGAGCATTTGGAGGCATTTATGCTGATGTCTACAGAGAAAGAACTTCTTATGTCCATTGACAAAGTAACAAATATGGTGGCAGAAACTAGTGCACTTCTTACCCCGGAATTACACCACATGCGTTACGGCTCCGCCCCGCTCCGGTCCGACCTCCGCAGCAAATACGCACCCATTATAATCAATGACAGAATTTACACTGGCTCCGCACGGCGGCGGCGAGCTGCGGAGAGCGGACGGCAGTCCGTCAAAATTAGAAAATTTTCTATTTCTGCCGGATGACGGAGCTGTGCCGGAGTCAACTTTTGAAGATTACGTCGCACCAACAGGAAAAGGAACGAGCACAACTTCCGTATTTACAAAATAAAATCACCACGGGCGGACTAATCCTAGCTCTATACGGATTTATTTGTACAAAAATGCTGTCAAACTATCATTTATGACTATTCTATGACTAAACTATTATATTTATGACTATGACTACGCCTACAAACGCAATACAAGAAATAAATAAATAAAAACGTATTTTATTCTGAAATGTAAACATCACTTCCTGTTGCTCAAACCATGTAGCTTATTTACGAGAGAAGATCAAGGCAGCAGTCTCTCTACAGTTGTTCTCCTTCTTCCACCGAATGAATTGTTTTGTTCTGACTTCACTTGATTTATCGCGCGATCTCGCACGTGTCTCGGAGCGGCGCATCCACTCGGACCTGAGCGGAGCGGAGGCAGTGGGCTTTGGACTCGCTCAGCTGCGACCTGCGGACCGGAGCGGGGCGGAGCCGCGTGCAGTGTAAAGCCGGGGTCAGGCGCTTACTGTAGATCACGTCAAACCTGAGGCCCATGGGCCAAATCTGGTCTCATTGACATTTTATCTGGCCTCAAATTTAATATTTTAAATGTAAAATAGTTTTATGGTTTATCTTTTTGTCACTGTATTTAGTGCAAACTTCTCATGACAGCTGGCCAACGTTCAAGCCAACAAAATTACGTTTTGAGTTTTTCAGTAATCTTTGAGTCTGATATGGAAAGAGCAACAAAGAATTTACTTATCTTTTTCTGTTTTTTAAGTCAACTAATTTAGTTTTTTTTCCCCACCTGATTTGCTGAATTGTAACAAAAAAATTATAACAAAAAAAAAGTTGTTGATTGTATTGCAATTAAAAAAATATTATAGGCTACATTTTTGCCTAATATTTTTAAAATGTGAAAAAATGGGCCACTCTTGGCCATTAAACTCCCGGGCTGAAAAGTTGTCCCACTCCGCCCCTGTGTCATGCGCTAGCGAACTCGCCACACATTGTTTTCAAAGTGGAGCGAGCGAAAGGATCAGCCATCTGGAACAATTTCACACTACCGGTACCTCAGCCAACATATTTGACAGCTACATGCAATAAGTGTGCAGCAAAAGTTCCAACGGGTGGCACTAAAACTTGCAGCTACAACACTACCAACTTAATCAAGCATCAATATCGTATCGGTATCTACCGAATACACCTCAGATATCTGTATCAGAAGTGAAAAAAGTGGATCGGTGCATCCCTAATTGATAGACGACTACAAAAAGGTTCAAAATAAATATTAACAACTGTTAAATCTATGGTGGCCCTGAAGTTTAAACCACAACTGCAAATTAAACATTTGAAAAAATGCAATTACATTTGAATAAGCACAACATTTGAAAAAATGCAATTACAGTTGAAAAAAAAACTTTTGAAAAAATGTAGTTGCATTTGGAAAAACACAATTACATTTGAAGAAAAACAATTACAGTAAGCAAAACCGGGAAAGTTGGTAGGTTCAAACGCCCAGTTGTCCAATCAGCGATGTCTCATGTTTCTCTCTGGTCCCACCTCTTCGGATTTCGCTTAGCATAATTGTGTTTCTTCAAATATAAATGCATTTCTTTTTTGTTTGTTTTTTATAAAAAAAAATTAAAAAAAAAAAGGCAAAAGTTTTTTTCCGATGTATTTGCATTTTGTAAATGTTTTTTTTTTCAAATGTTTCTTCAAATGTAATTGCATTTTTTCAAATGTCGTTTTTTTTATTTTTTTATTAATTAATTAATTTATAGTTGTGGTTTGAACCACGGCCACTGTATAAATCTCTTTAACCTCCTTAGACCCAGACTCTTGCATATGTGGATGTTAGGTCCTCGGAGGTTAAATGTACAAATATGATTTCAAACTGGTATAAAACAAAGGCAGCATTAATTGCAGCCATAAGCTTGATTTAGGTGTTTTCTAACATTGTTTTGACTTATTTCTAACTTAATTCGTTACTCTGCATTACTCTTTAGTATGTTTAATCGTCAGCTGGAAGAAAACACGGAACAACGTAATGCCGTCTGTCACATCGTTGCTGGATCATCAAAACCTGCTCCTTATATTGTCTTTGGGCCTCCAGGAACTGGAAAGACCAATACTTTGGTTGAAGCTATATCTCAGGTAACCAGTGGTAGATTCCTGTGATTTATGATCTTATGGTGAATTCCACCTGCCAGTCAGATTTTAACGAGGATCATAATCTGTTGTTGGTACTGTATATTTATTTATTTTAGTAACACTAATCATTTTTGGGAAACTTTCAGGTAAAATGTTGTATCAGGGTATCCGTGGGGTTGTAAAAGGTATTAAAAGGTAGTAAATAAAATTAACAGAAATTACGGCCATTAAAAAGTATTAAAAAGTAATAAACGTCATCTGACGAGGTATTAATTTTTTAAAAACCAAAACAACTATATTTTTCTCGTTCTATCGGCGGAAAAAATCCTGTGAATTTATTTGTCTTTTCTAATTTTATGTCCGAGTAGGACCTAAGCTAAATCAATGACGTCATATCGTCTGTCAGTGTGAGTTCACTCCTACAGTCAGCTGACAGAGCTTCCAGAACCGTCATGGGGAAATGTGTTTTTAGACCTCTGGTTCGAGTACACCAGATTCAGAGACTGGCTTCAGTCAGTAATTGGCAACAGCCGAGAGACTTATTGTCAGGTCTGTAAAAAGAAACCGGAAGTAGGAATGCGGCTTGTTTCTCCGAAATTTAACAAGAAAAGCACCTAAACAATTATTTGTTAGCTCGAAATTATAGCAGAGGTGTGTCTCAGTCGAACGTTTTCTTAATAAATGCACTTTAATGGGTCAAATCAGCTTTATTTAAAAAGTAGTTTTGCATTGGTGCTCCGTGAACATGCAGAGGGAGGAAAAAGGAGGGAGGAACGCAGCTTGTTTCTCCGAAATTTAACAAGAATAGCACCTAAACAATTATTTGTTAGCTCGAAATTATAGCCGAGGTGTGTCTCAGTCTAATGTTTGAATGAATGGAAACGGTCATATCTCAGTCAAAAAATGGTTTATAAATATGGGGAAAAAAATCCATAAATATGTCACTTCAGCCTATAAGTCACAGGGCATGTAAATTATGCAAAAGAACTGTGACTTACAGGCTGAAAACTACAGTAGTTATTATTTTTCTCCCTCTCTTTTTGAATTGTGCATGTTTTCAGTGTTGAATCCTTTTATCGGTAATTAAACTGTTCTCTTATCAAGTTTACAGTTTTTCGTTTGCCATTAGAGATAGGTTGTGTGTGGGAACAATTAAATAACTTTTTGTCTTGGCTTAGATTTACCGGTAAATAACAAATAGGTCAGTGCTTTTATTGAGTCGAGAAGCAACTTTATATATCCAGTAATTGTTATAAAACTACATTTACTACCAAAGTTTAGGAAGAAAATCACAGTAATCTATCACTTTACAATTAGTTGCTCTGAACTGAAGTACAAGAGGTTGCCACTACGGTTGCAGCTCAGTGTCGTGATGGTATAAAAAAATATTGTGATGGTATTAAAAAGGTATTAAAAGGTATTAAATTTAGTATGTTCTTTGTATTTTTTCAATCTTTATTCGGGTCCAAAATTACTGGATAATGATTTTATAAAGATCTAAGTCACATATGACTGAACTATTAAAGTAAACTTAAAGTTAATTTACCTACTATTTGATGGTTCAAAGTTATTAATTAAAATGAGTTTTTGACTTTTAAAGGACGTGGTCCCAAAAAGAGTACCAAATCTTCAATAACAGTCTTTTCTATTGAACATGAGTAGCTTATAAAAAAAATCACCAAGAAAGTTTTGTCTTGTAGATCTGCAGGGCAGATGGCTCCGCCCACATCCTCGCCTGCGCACCTTGTAACAACGCAGCTGATGTGCTGTGTGAGAGGCTGAAGATGTACATTGACTCCAATAAGCTGTACCGCATGTTCGCCAGCAACCGAGACCCTAACAGTGTTCCCCAAAGCCTGCAGGTGAGCATCAGCTGCTGTTTTCACAACAGTTCAGCATGAGCCCACTGAATAAACACATGCATGCGTCGAACTGTTCATCAACTAAACCTTGTGTAAATAAATTAAAGCAAAGCTAGTTTCTTGTCTGAGTCAAAGTATCCCTGCACCTCTACAGCATTTTAACGATCGGTTTGTTTGTCGATCTAAATTTAGAGCACTTTTCTAACCAGAAATTAAACAGAATTACAGTAGTCCCTCATTTATCACAGGGGTTACGTTCTGAATGCAAAGTAGGAATGATATATTTATATATTTATTTTATTTAACACTTGATTGACATAGATTTCTGAGTTGAAACAACATACCAAAACAGTTCAGTTAACTAATAAATTTAAATCAACTAAACTAAAGCAGAAGTTTATTTAGCAAGAGTTTATTAATTAAGATAATTTCATTGTTTATTCACTCAACTTAATGCCTTCTAAGGCTTTATAAACCCATTTCACACTTGCAGTGTTATAAACTCAAACCTACAGCATTTTAACATCTTTGTACTGGTACTAGGGGGTGCATGAATACAGGTACAGTACATGTTTTTTAAAGTCGACTTCAACATGATAAAAGTACGTCAACTAGTCGCTGTGATATATCACTATATTGACC
>JBBPBX010075116.1:3886-17419 GCA_038048925.1 Garcialebias charrua | reverse complement strand
GTGCAACAGTAACCATCTAAACACTAAAACATTTAATAAACATAAGCATAAAATAGTAAAAGTGTAACACTGTCCTGAGTTTTTTCATAATAGTATAAAAGTATGAAAATTTACACCAACACTGAAACACCAAACACCCCTAAAACACCAAACACCCAATGAACATAAGCATAAAATGAAATAATAAAAGTGTAATACTGTCCTGAGTTTTTGCATAGTAGTATAAAAAGTATAAAAAGTATATCTATAAAATAAACTGAAGGTTCTAGCATTGACATTTGCAAAGAGTGGCACAGCAGCATATAAGTTAATGTACACAGTATATGTATGAGGTATTTGATGTTGGTATATAGGCAAAGTGGCATATGCAGTGAGGCACATAAGGCACATTTGGCATCCTTAGATAAGGCTAGTCAGAGAATACTGTATATGTATCAGCAGTAGTGTAGATAAAAGTAGTGTAAATGTAAACAGTAGTAATAAATGTAAAGCAGTAGTAATAAATGTAAACCGTATTAATAAATGTAAACAGTGAATGTAAACAGTAGTATGACTATAGGCAGTAATGTAATACAAACATTAGTGCAAATATGAGAAGTAGTGCAAACTGAATGAGCACATGACCGAGAGTTTAGTGAATAACCCGTTTGATGACACAGAGTCCAGTGTTAAAAACTTTGTGTTGAGTGGTAATGTGTGAGAAAGTTTTTTGTGTTAAGGCAGTTCAAATGGGAGGGGAGGCAGAGCAGGCAGAGTGTTTAGCATTCTGACTGCCTGATGAACAGAGCTGTCTCTCAGTCTGCTGGTTCGAGCCTGGAGACTCCTCAGTCTCCTCCCTGATGGCAGCAGTCTAAAGCGGCTGTGTAGTGGGTGTGTGGGATCACCTGCCATGCAGAGGGCTTTCCGAGTGAGGCGTTTGCTGTGTAAGTCCTGCAGTGAGGGCAAGGAGGTGCCGACGATCTTCTCAGCTGCTCTCACAATGCGCTGGAGGCTCTTGCGGCAGGATGCAGTACATGCACCAAACCACACAGTGATGCAGCTGGTCAGGACACTTTCTATGGCACCTCTGTAGAAGGTGCACATGATGGGGGTTGAAGCTCCAGCCCTTTTCAGCTTGCGGAGAAAGTAGAGGCGCTGGTGAGCCTTCTTGGCCAGTGCTGCAGTGTTCCTGCTCCAGGACAGGTCCTTCGAGACGTGCACTCCCAGGAACTTGGTGCTGTCCACTCTCTCCACTGCGGTGCTGTTGATGGTCAGAGGGGCATGTTGTGCATCCCTCTTCCTGAAGTCCACAACAATCTCCTTTGTCTTCTCCACGTTGAGAGTGAGATTGTTGTGTCCGCACCACAAGGCCAAGCGGCTCACCTCGTTCCTGTAGTCCGTCTCATCGTTGTTGCTGATGAGATGATAAGCCTGCATCACTGATGGTATGGGGTTGCATGAGCGCTTGTGGCATGGGCAGCTTGCATGTCTGGAAAGGCACCATTAATGCAGAGAACTATGTTCAGGTTCTAGAACAACATATGCTCCCATCTAGACGTCATCTCTTTCAGGGAAGACCCTGCATTTTTCAACAAGATAATGCCAGACCACATTCTGCAGCAATCACAACATCATGGCTACGTAGGAGAAGGATCCAGGTACTGAAATGTCCAGCCTGCAGTCCAGATCTTTCACCTATAGAGAACATTTGGTGCATCATAAAGAGGAAGGTGCGACAAAGAAGGCCCAAGACGATTGAACAGTTAGAGGCCTGTATTAGACATGAATGGGAGAGCATTCCTATTTCTAAACTTGAGAAACTGGTCTCCTCTGTCCCCAGACGTCTGTTGAGTGTTGTAAGAAGAAGGGGGATGCCACACAGTGGTAAAAATGGACTTGTCCCAACTTTTTGGGGATTTGTTGACGCCATGAAATTTTGAAACAACATATTTTTCTCTTAAAATGATACATTCTCTCAGTTTAAACTTTTGATCTGTGATTTGTGTTCTATTCTGAATAAAATATTAGATGTTGGCACTTCCACATCGTCCATGCAGCTGTCCCTAAACATTTTATTTCTCTTATGCCACGTTGGTGGAGGTGTTTGGCCTGCAGGTTAATGTCTTGGTTTATTTATGTTTTTGACTGTAGGGAAGGCCTGTAGAGCACGCCACTTTACCGGTGAGTATCCGAAGTGCAGTGGTGTTTACTTCACTGACCCGTTTAACCCTGTAGTTTTTAAACTAAATGCACACAAGTTCATAAAGACGCATGTGAGATGAAACAAGTGACGCATGTTTGATTTTTTTAAAGGTTTTCACATGGCCTAATATTTTTCGTCTAACAGAGGGAGACTAGCTGCTCACCCGATGTTTTATGGCTTTATAAATCCCTGCTGTAAACAGTGATTTTTGCTTGAAAATAACAATAAAAACTAGAAAGTTCCTGGAGAAACTTTGACAGGGACTGCCTATTTATTATAAAATTATAATTATTAATAAATACAGTATTAATATAGATTATTTTAATATTAATAATTAATACAAATTATTAATATTAATAATTGTTAATATCTTTTTTATTAAATATTAATAATTATAGTTGATATTAATAATGTTTGTATTAATAATTGGTATTAACATCCATTATTATTAAAATATATAATTAACATTAATAATTAATGTTATTATTATTACTAATGATGAATAATAATAAAAGCTGATAATAGGTAATAATAGATGCCTTCCATGCATGTTGAACCCAAATGGCTCCATACGTTACTCGGTTTCTGCGAAGAGTTTTCTCCTATTCATTTCCTATATGAAATGTAGCATATTTGTTAGCAAAATATGTTGCCATGGTAACTGTGAATGCCAATAAAAGTAATTGCACACTTCCCGGAGCCGGGCTGGTCGTTTTGATATAACTTTTGTGGGGGTCCACATTGCGGTTTGGGCTACGGTAAAGTTAAAACAAGATACGCTTTTCAGGTATAAAATGCGGTAATAAGTGGACAGTCACCCAACTAGTTCCTGGAGTTGGTGAAATATTGCGTCCTTGTTCCCAAATTACATCGCCATGGTAACTCGAAATGCCAATAAAAGTAATGGCACACACCACGGGGCCGAGCCAGTCGTTTTGATATAACATTTGTGGGTATAGTTGTAGTTCGGGCTGCATTAACGGAGATAGAAATGTAGACAAACTTCCGAGGTGTAGAATAATAGGTGCCTGCCCAATAATAGTCTGAGCAGCGCTTCTGGAGTTCAACACACGGCGTTGGACACGTAAAAAGATAAAAACATATGAGCTGGTCCTCCAGTCTGCAGAAGACGTTTAATTTCCATGTGCAGGAGCTTTTCCACGTCAGAACTGGAGAGTTTGAAATTTCAAGCTTTTCACTGGAGAAAACTGATGAGAAAAGAAAAGTAATAATTATTACAAAAGCTAAAAAAAAACTAAAAAATTAATTTAAAAACAGAGTTAACGATATGGGAAAAGATGAAAAATCTCAAGAGAAAAAAACGTGAAAATTATAAAGCAGTTTTTTCTTTTGTTTACTTAAAATTTAAATCATAGACAAATAAATAATTCAAAATAAAGCACTTAAGGAGCACCCCCCCACCCCGTCCCCATGCCTAAAGAGTCAATGATGGTGTCAAACAAGGCTAAAATTAATCGGGTTACTTAAAAAATGCATTGATGAAAACCACTCGAGGAAAACATCTTAGATTTGTAAGTATCCATGTGTGTAACAAGTGTACAAGTATTACTGTTGTGAACATACTCTCAGGTTTTTTGGTTTTTGCAGAAGATTCAGCGGGAGGCGGGGCAAAAAGCACCCCAATTGGATAAAAACTGAGTTGTGGAAACAAATTTGCGTGACACTTAAAGCAAAAACACAAACAAGTTTTATAATTTTGTTAATATTTCTTCACATTTGCCAAATTTTAACTCTTAACATCCTGCCTTCAAACTGATTCAGTGTCAAAAAAACTATTTCCAGAAGACCAGAGGAAAAGCTTTTGTATCGCCAACAGACCAGACCCTGTCCAGCTCAAGACACTTACCGTTTGAGAACTTTATCACACCAAACGCACATGAACAGAAACCGTTGCCGATTGAAATCGTCAGCAGAGAGGGTGCCGTTTTTATTACAGCTACAACCTGAGCTCGTCCAGTAGACCCAGTCGGGAACAGTTACCCAGTATACGATGGAGTACCCTATTACTACGATATAGTAGCCGTCATACTCGGTGTGACATGCACCCTTGAGCCAACCAAGTGAAGTTGCTTGCCCATGTTTTGTTTGTGTGTTGAAGTTTTGTCTGAGGAGAAAACACAAATATTCATCCATAGGTTCAAGTCCTGACTCATATGTTGTAGGTATTATTCATCTCCCTGGACCAACGTCAAAATGTGGGTGGGAAAGGTGAAGCACCCATTCAACCTTTATTTATTCAGGTTAATCCCATTGAGCCTCGGGGACTCATTAACAAGCGAGACCTGATTCTAACAAAGAGTGATGACAACAGTAAAGAACAAAGACAACAGTGGACGATCATAAAAGGAAGCATACAATTTGAGAAGAGCAAGTGAAAGAAAATGGCAACAACAAAACGATACAAAAGTACATCTACATTGTAAGGCGATGTAGGATACTAAAAACGGGAACATGTCTGCATTACCCACACATACTGTACTACCTTCATTGTAATTTGCTCCACTCTGGGCCCTTGAGCAAGGCCCTTAACCCCCACCATCATCATGGCAGCTCTCCACTCCACACAGAGGGCTGTGGTAGCTCGGTGGTCTGTGGTTACATCAGGAAGAACATCTGGCGTAAAAACAATTGCCGAGTGTAAAGAAGGCTAGGGAAACAAATTGCCCCTTGGGGATAATAAAGATACAGGTAGCCCTCGAGTTACGAACGAGTTTCGTTCCTACAACCGTTCGCATGTCGAAAATCGCCGTAAGTCGGAAAACACACGAGCCGCCACTTATACACGTACATGTACTGTACTGTACTGTACAGTTACCAAGCACTTCGCCTATCCTAACACAGTACCCTACATAATTATCAAAAAGCACATACAGTACATTTGGAGCCATAATGAAGGAAAAAATAGTTAGCATGTCTGTTAGCATGTTAGCTCGTTGCACGTCCGAGCTCTGCAGCTTCCAGCTGCTTCACGCGGTCCAAACTGTTTGTAACTGCATGTTAGCGCCATACATTTGGAGCCATAATGAAGGTAAAAATAGTTAATAACTTACTGGGAGCTGGTGAAGCCGTTTCTCCGCGTTAACATGTTAGCTCCCGGCCGCAGCAGTCCTCTCCGCCGCCCGTCGGCTCTGTCTCACTGGTGGGGCTGGCGTTAGCATATTAGCTCCGGGTGCCACCAACATCCAGGCCGCCAAGCCGTTTGTCCGCCTGAGACGTCCACAGAGTTCACCGACCGTTTCCAGCTCATGTATCCGAGCGAAGCAATCTCTGATCGGACACACGGTCTGTCCAAAGCCGACTGTTGAAGCCGGAGGTAACCGAAGCTAAACAACAACTGCCGAAAACTGCCGAACACTGCCGAAAACTGCGTAATCGGCTTCAAAATAATAATACAGTAATAATAATAACAATAATTTATTTGTAGAGCCATTTAAAACAACCACAGCGGCAACAAAGTGCTGTACACATAAAATCAAGAACATTTAAACACATAAAATAAGATTGTTCACATTTTTTTAATATATATTTTTTTATTAAATTTTATATTTTTATTAAAGGAGACCAAATATTGGTTTCATACATTTTTATGGTATGTCTATGGGTTATCCAGACCATGTTCATTCAATTTAATGCACAAAATAATTCTTAGAAAATAAAATATCCCCTTTCTAGTTGTGCCTTTTCTCACTTCCGATCTGAACAGGCTGTTTATGATAAGGCCACGCCCTTCAAAAATCTGTTTACATTAACTCCGCCCTCCAAAGGGGACCCTGAGTCAGACCCAGAGGCAGACGCCATTTTGGGCAGGGCAAATGAGGCGCTGACGCGTCGCGTAGGCCGCTGAGAAACATCCATAAGTTCACCCTCCATGTTAAAAACTCTTCGTTTGACTCTTCGAAAACAAGCAATAAGGCTGCAGAGTAACACACTGGCTGCTAACTGCTATACACGCTCTCTCTAGCGGGGACCGCTTTTTTCACGGACCACATCCGGCGCGGACCGGATATGGTCCGCGAGCAGTCGTCCGGTTGATTTAAGAGCCCGTAAATAAGTTTTTTCGTTGATAGATAATTAGTTATTAGCGGTACTGCATTTTAACAACAACGAAACATCGAACTCTAGTAGCCATTGTGCTGACATGAACTCAGGAAAAACAACTGTGACGTCTTTTATACTGAAGTGGGTGGAGCATCACCAGGGGTTGCTAGGTGAGGGGCTGGACTCAAGGTATGGGGGGGGTTGTCCTGCAGCTTGTGACGTCACAAGCTGCAGGATTTGAAAACGAGATATTTATATCACTGAAAAATAAATTTACTTAGAGTAAATATACCACTGGGTGCATTTTTTTTCTCCGTAGGACTATTTTTTAAAGAAGTACATAACCAAAGTTGAGTAAAAAAAACATTAAAAATAATAAGATGTGTTCGTAACACCGAATTGCCGTAAGTCGTGGACTACCTGTACTTGAACTTGAATAAGTCTTTGTGCAAGGTAGTTCACTGTGGGCGATGGGAGCAGCCGAAAGAACATTAACAGATATCTTCCATTCTGCCAAAATCTAGCATTATTCACCAAAGACTAACTTGAAGTTTCACCCTTTTTTGTTCATTTTTCATGTTTACGGTCTGACCTCCATCCACCCCCGGCCTCGTTTTCAAAGCTGCGAATCGGATGAAGCTCCCGTAGCTCCGCGTTCACGCCAAACTGTCTCCCTTGTTGAAGATTTCGTCTAAGCAGCGCTGAAATCAAGTGTCGCGCAATCCAGCCTCTTAACTGTTGGCTGCCCCGACCGTCTGTCTGTGCAACGAGACCGACGAGCTTCTGGACGGACGCACAGCGAGTTATGTACCGTGTCCAATCCCTTCCAGGAGCTGTGAAAACGAACCCTTCCGTGGTGTCGGTAACCCGACCCGCCTCCATCGTTAGTGGGATGGAGTTTAATTCAGCAGAATGAGAAACGCACTCCTGAAGCAGTTTGATGTGGTTTAATGCGCTGAACACACCAGGTTCTGGTTGTTGCATCACATTTGTCTTTAGATTGATGTGGGTTGATTGTTTGGGATTTAAATTAGTGCAGATTATCCAAACAGGAGATTAAAGAGAGGAAATAGTTTCCTTGTTCAGTTCCTGCTGAGCTGCCAACGTGTGTCTGTGGTACCGAACTGATTAGTTTACCCTACAGGACTCCTTACATTGACCACACTCTTATTATACGTCCATCTTTTTTGTTGGTCCATCCTTCCATCTGTCCATCAATCTATACGTGCATCCGTCCTTTCATACTGCTGTCATTGGCCATATTTTTTTTATCCATTGATCTGTCTAGCCATCCTACTTTCATCCATCCTTCTATCCTACTTTTGTCTCTTTGTCTATTCTACTTTTCAGAGTCAGAGAATCTTTATTGTCATTTGCACCGCATGTGGTACATGTGATGAAACGAGATTATGTACACAGGGTCCCAGTTACATCCAACAATAAAATGTAAGACAAGAACAGCATTTGTCCATCCTACTTTCTTTTGTCCCACTTTTGTCTATCCTACTTTCGTCCAGTCTTCTACCCTATTTTTGTCTATTTGTCCATCTGACTTGTCTGTCCTACTTTTGTCCATCCTACTTTCTGCCATATTTCTACCCATCTTTTGACCATTTGTCCATCTGACTTTTGTCCTTTCAACTTTTGTCCATACTACTTTCAGCCATCCTTCTACCCTACTTTTGTCTATTTGTCCATCCAACTTTTTTCTTTATGAATTTTGTCCATTCAACTTTTGTCCATCCAACTTTCAGCCATCCTTCTACCCTATTTTTGTCTATTTATCCATCCAACTTTTTTCTTTATGAATTTTGTCCATTCATATTTTGTCCATCCAACTTTTGTGTATCCAACTTTTGTGTATCCTACTTTCTTCCAGTCTTCTACCCTATTTTTTGTATATTTGTCCATCCAACTTTTGTCCATCCGACTTTTGTGTATCCTACTTTCTTCCAGTCTTCTACCCTTTTTTTGTCTATTTGTCCATCTGACTTTTGTCCATCCGACTTTTGTGTATCCTACTTTCTCCCAGTCTTTTACCTTATTTTTGTCTATTTATCCATCCAACTTTTGTCCTTATGAATTTTTTCCATCCAACTTTTGTCCATCTGACTTTTGTCCATCCGACTTTTGTGTATCCTACTTTCTTCCAGTCTTCTACCCTATTTTTGGTATATTTGTCAACCTTTTGTCCAACTGACTTTTGTCCATCCGACTTTTGTGTATCCTACTTTCTCCCAGTCTTCTACCTTATTTTTGTCTATTTATCCATCCAACTTTTGTCCTTATGAATTTTTTCCATCCAACTTTTGTCCATCTGACTTTTGTCCATCCAACTTTTGTGTATCCTACTTTCTTCCAGTCTTCTACCCTATTTTTGTCTATTTTTCCATCTGACTTTTGTCCATCTGACTTTTGTCCCGAACTTGTCCATCTGACTTTTGTCCATCCTGCTTTCATCCATCCTTCTACCCTTTTGTCTAGTTGTCCATCCTTCTTTCATCCATCTGACGTCCATCCTCCTGTTTGTCTATCATTCCAGGTAAACTCAGTTCTCTTGTGTCTGTAACTTGAACTCATGTTCTCCAATCCTCAAGAAATGAAATTCTTCTTGTTCTTTGTATGTTTTGTCCTAACAAACCATCGGAGTTCCTTTATGTCGCCTTTTTCCTCTTTTTTTATACTCCACCTTTCTTGTCGTCTATAATAATAATAATAATAATAATAATAATAATAATGAATTCAATTTATAATGCACTTTTCATTAATAAAAATCCCAAAGTGCTATAAGCCTGACCCGTACCGGTCCTTTCTCCATCTTTCCCCCCTAAACTTCTTTATTTTTTTTATTTTTTTAACCTCGTCTGTTTGTTCAGTCGTTAAGAGTTGAGGAGGTTTTAATGAGCTTTGATCAACGACTGTTACGAGGTGAAGGGGAGGAGGTGGACATTCAGGAGGAAGAAACATCAACAGATGTTTGTTTTTCTTCCTTCAATAACTTCTCATCGTTGCCTGCTCATGATTACTTCTTACATCTTCTCACTTTTTTAATTTAATGTGGTCACATTTATTTTTGTTCTGTCAGCTTGTACTAATCAACTGTTCTTTTACTTCTCCTTCTTTTACTCCACTTCTGCTCTTACATGGTCATAACTTTTCCTTTTTTACTTGTCATTTCCTTTCCTTTGTTTTTCTCTCCTACTTTCCCTTCTTTTTCTGATTCCTTCATTTCCTTTAATTTCAAACTTTTGAAATTGCTATCCTTTTCTGAATTTTCTTGGATTAGTTTTCCTTTCCCTTCCTTTCTTTTTGCTGTTCATTTCCACTTTTCTTCCTTTCTCTGTTTCCTTTCTTTTAATTACCAGCATTATTTCTATTATACATTTTTACATCCCTGTCCAAATTTCTTGTCCTTCATAGTTCCTTTACTGTCCAGTTTACTTCTTCCCGTCCTTTCTCCATTTCCCCTTCCTCTCTGTTCTTCCCTCTTTTCCTTTGCATTACTGGTGGCTTTTCTTTCCCACTTTTCTTCCTTTCTTTATTTCTCTCTTTCTTAAATTAATTGATTTTATTAATTGCTTTCCATGTTTCCTTTCATGTCCAAATTGCCTTCCTTTCCTACTTCCTTGTCTTTCCCCTAATGTTTCCTTCCTCTCTTCCTCTCCTCCTCTCGTCCTCTCGGTCTGTGTCAGACTAATCATTGCCAGTTGTCTGTACGGAGGTCTGAGGCGACACCATTTGTGTCGGACAGACCTGCCTTTGTGTTTTTCTGCTCCGTCCAGGTCTAGGTCCAGGTCCAGGCCGTGTAAATAGAATTAGCCCATTTCACGCTCAATCTCCCCCTGTGATTATTGACCCCCGGGGTTGTGTGGAGTCTGTGTTCAGAGTTCAGAGGCCGGCGTCAGATCGGAGGATATCCGGCCAGTCGTACGTGTGTGTTTTTCCAAATGTACGTTCTCGCACGTGTTGGCCGTGTGTTGGAATGGACCGAGCTGCAGACACTCGACTGAGGCGGATCTCAGTTCACCAGAACCACGATCCTGCCGCCGCCAAGCTGTTTTAGGAGAGGAGATGGACCCTATGGGTCTCTGAGAGGAAGCTGCTTTATTACAGTAGCTGTAAGTTGAGCAGCCGCTTGAAACACAAAGGAAATTACGTGAAAATGTGCCTCAAAATATTGAATGTCGATTCACGGAAGGCGTCATTTTTTACGCTTGCGAGTCTAATTGTGATATGCTAAAGTTTTTCAGTTTACAACTGTTTGGAAATTGATGGAAACGGAAGATGAGAGAGATCGCTGAAGGTTTTTAAACAACACTTTGACTATCATTGTGTGTTTGTGTTTGTACTACCACAACTTCTTATTTTAAACACACATTACGGTAACTTTCTGACACTCACACAGTTTAGAAAGAAAATACAAGGTAACGTCATTTTGTATTGCAACACAATGTTTTGAATTTAAGGCTTTTTTCCACGGAATCGACACAGTCCTACTTGGGTCGACTCGATGCAGCTTTCGGGATCCCTCCTGCTTCTGCTCGTTTCTATACAAGTAAATAAATAAATAATAAGCGCTATGTGTTGTCATCGTTGTATGTTTCTATACAATGGTGACATTAGGGGGCCGAGATGGTGTAGAGGCAGGGCAGCCGGCTCAGGACCGGAAAGTCCCAGGTTCGATCCCCGGTCACTGCATACCTCGTTGTGTCCCTGGGCAAGACACTTAACCCCGAGTTGTTCCTGGTAGGACTGGCTGGCACCTTGCATGGCAGTCTACCGCTACCGGTGTATGAATGTGTGTATGAATGTGTGTAGGATTGGGTGGATGGTTGGTACTGTGAAGCGCTTAAGGGTCCCTCATAGGGGGTTGGAAAGCGCTATATAAGTAAGCTCCATTTACCATTAGTTCTCTGCATTTAACCCATCGCACCTGAGATACACCCAGGTGGAGCAGTGAGCAGCTATGCAAGCACCCAGGGAGCAATTGGGGATTGGGTGTCTTTCTCAGAGACACCACAACATGTGGGAATGGCTGGGGATCAAGCCTGGGACTTTCGGGACCCAAGTCGGCTGCCCTACCTCTACCTCATCTCGACCCCTTCTAAGGACCTCGGCCGAGTTGAGCTGAAGATCTAACGTCAACTTTAAGAGAATTTCCTTAACAAGAATCATTTTTTAAAAACCTCCAACTGCTTAAAATGGTATCTTCGTTAAAATGGCAACACGTAAACAAACACTGTGTTCCTACGAGGAGGTGTAGCCGTTTCCATGCTTGTTGGCGGACGACAGAATTCAGACGGAGCTACAACAAATGTTCAGGTTACTTGTCTTGGCATGTCGCTCGTCTCTTCCATGATTTTTGTCGACGGTGGGAAGGAAGGAAACGGCTCAGTGCAAGGGAGCCCTCACTACCTCTGTAGCTTTTTAGCTAGCGTGGCTGTATATCACATAGCTAGCTTAGCGCTATCTAAATGCTGGCAGTTGTTGATGGGGGTGGAATAATCACACGCAGGACGCTCGTTCAGTTCTCTGGGTGACCTCCTTGTATAATGGTAGGGGAAACGCTGATATGGACTTAGGCAAAGGTACCTAATCCTGATCCTCTAAAACATGCAGGATGGTGTCCCTCAAGGACCAGGATTGGGCACCTTTGGTTTACAAGCTCCAGTCTACAGTGTGATGGTGGCCTGGACTCGGCCACAACATTTTAATAAACCGTGGAAGATGGCAAGTGTTTTTTTTGTGTGACTTTATTTCATCTGTTTGCTCGTTGCTGTGTGCGTTTGCCTCTGACAAAAGTTTATGGCGACCATGCATCGATGACTCCGCCCACATCCAGGCTTTTAACACAAGTTATGATGAAGTAGACCCAAGTGTTGTGATCTCATACAATGTAACAGCGTTTGAAATGGTTCCTTCTGTGAGATTAGAGTTGAATAATCCCTCAGTCCTGTTGGAGGCTTGTGACAGAGGCACAGCAGCAGCTTGTTTAATCTGGTGTGTTTATACAAACATCTGTTAGTTTTTTTTTTCCTGTGATTAATGGAGATAATTAATCATCCAGGGTTGGAATGAGAGGCTTGATGTTTGTTTCTTATTAATCACCTGAAAGTGTGTTGGTTTGAGTCCGATGGTGCCGACCAAACGCATCAAAGTCTCATTGGGATTAATTTGTGTAATGAGGCCCTTCGGAGCAAACGAGCGCTTCCCCTTCTTGTTTCTGCTCTGGACTTCGTGATTGTGCCGAGGTTAATCTGAGCCCTCAGCGGAACATCTCGTCAGATCTGTGTTAATGGGATAAAGGAAGGGGAAATGAATCGTAATGGAAATTGTATTTTAACGGTTTCGAGAAAATAAAATGTTTTCTCGTAGATTTAACCCTCGACTCTGCTTCTTTTTTATTTTATTCTTCCCCGCTCTTGGTTTTTACTTCTGTTCCTCTGGTTTTGATCTCTTGGCTTCACTGTGTTGGAATGCAGACATGAAGGTTGAGATCGGGGCCGTGGCTAATCGCTGGGATTACACACGTCTGCTCAGACACCGACACATGTTTGAGTTTCTGTTTTTAATGGGTTGTTGTGCTTCCTCCGCTGCTCTTTTTATTATTCTGATGCACTTACTCATGCTTGCACCTGAATACAGCATTATTATTTTTTTATTTGTTTTTCTGCACATTTAGATACTAAATTTATAATTTTAGTGTTTTGGGGCTTGTAAGCCTGGAACACTATTATTCATGTTTTTGTACGCGTTTGCTGTTTAACGCGTTACATTTGGCTGCAAACTAATAAAAACTTGCACTTGTAAGTGGGATTAACCAGAGTGCCCAATCCTGGTCCTTCTTTACAACAAGCTAAATTACGTTTCATGTTTTTGTTTTTTAAAGCACTTTTGGCAGCAACTGTCCTTTACATTTTTCTACAAGTAAATTCAATAGAAATATTCAAAAAATATGCTCAACAGTTATTAATCCTAATTATTCCAGAAAGTTTTTATTTTATTGGATTTAATGGGTGTATTTAGTATTGTATATGTGTGTGATGATATTTCACTACAGACATCTCAGGGTGCTGTTGGGGAGGAGTTGAATGGGTCCAGTTCAAAGTAAAAGACTGATTTTAATACAGAAACATTCAGTTTATATTTCAGTACAAAAAAAATATTTCTGTGCATTTTGGTTCAAGCCAAGTCATTCCAATTTATTACGATTCAAAACGATAAAATTATCTATTTCAGTACAGTCTGATTTGAATATTCCAGATGTTTTTAGTCAGAATTTTTTTTTTTTT
>JBBPBX010075115.1:0-17419 GCA_038048925.1 Garcialebias charrua | reverse complement strand
TATGTATATATATATATATATATATCACCAGACGAGGAGCACCTCAAAGTGACCGCAGCAGAAGTGAGAGGTAGTCTCAGAAGGATCAACCCTCATAAAGCTACGGGTCCAGACAACATCCCAGGGAAAGTTCTGAAGGAATGTGCGGACCAGCTCTGTGAGGTGCTGGCTGACATCTTCACCACCTCACTTTCACTGGAGTCAGTTCCCACCTGCCTGAAGACTGCCACCATCATCCCAGTCCCAAAAAGCTCCACAGTGACTGGTCTGAATGACTATAGACCGGTGGCTCTCACCCCGATAGTCGCTAAATGTTTTGAGAAACTGGTCATGTCCCACATCAAGACAACCGTCAACATCAGCGAGGACCCTCATCAATATGCATACCGTGAGAACCGATCAACAGAGGACGCCATCTCCTCTGTGGTCCACACTGCTCTCACCCACCTGGATCAGAAGGACTCATACGTGCGTCTGCTCTTTGTGGACTTCACATCTGCCTTCAACACCATGATCCCCCAAACTCTGATAGACAAACTATCCACACTTGGACTAAGCCCCTCTATTTGTAACTGGGTCTTAGACTTCTTAACAAACAGACCACAGTCCGTGAAGATCCACAACTTCTCCTCTTCCACCATCACCCTCAGCACTGGCTCTCCTCAAGGATGTGTGCTGAGCCCTCTTCTGTTCACTCTGCTCACATATGATTGTACAGCCACACATCCAGGCTGTCATATTGTTAAGTTTGCAGATGATACAGCTGTGGTGGGATGCATCACAGATAATGATGAATCCAGCTACAGACAGGAGGTGGAACATCTGGAGAGCTGGTGCAAAGAGAACAACCTTCACATGAATGTGAAGAAGACGAAGGAGATGATTGTGGACTTCAGAAGGAACAAACACACCCACACCCCACTGTATATAGGTGGATCTGCGGTGGAGGTGGTCTCCAGTTACAAGTACCTGGGTGTACACTTGAATGATAACCTCAGCTGGAGCAATAACACCACCAGCCTGATCAAGAAAGGTCATCAGAGACTCTACTTCCTCAGACGGCTGAGACGAGCTGGTCTGAGAAGCTCAGTCCTCACCTCGTTCTACAGGTGTGCAGTGGAGAGCGTCCTGTGCTCCAGCATCAACGTGTGGCATGGAGGCTGCACAGTTGCAGAGAGGAAAGCTCTACAAAGAGTGGTGAAGGCTGCACAGAAGTCTGTGGGAGTCAGTCTCCCCACCATCACAGACATTTACACCTCCAGATGCAGAAAAAGAGCCACCTGCATCATGAAAGACCTCACTCACCCAGCACACTCACTCTTTGCACCACTCCCCTCGGGACGGAGGTTGAGGAGCATCAAATGTAGAACCACTAGACTGAGGAACAGCTTCTACCCTGAGGCTGTCAGACTCATGAATAAATAAATAATAAGAATAAACACTGCAAAATGTCACATCATGTTGATACTGATCTGTTTCTTGTTGCTGCGTTCATCTGTGACTATCTGCGTTCATCTGTGACCATCTGCTCATGTTCGTGCTGCTGTTTATAATGATGTTTTTCTACTACATTAGGGCTTAGTGTATTACTAGCTGATGTCTCTCTTAGTTAATCCTAGATGTTATTATTGTTTTTCTCTTGCATTTGTTGTTGGATGTAACTGGGACCCTGTGTACATAATCTCGTTTTCAACACATGTACTACATGCGGTGCAAATGACAATAAATTCTCTCTGACTCTGACTCTGATATATATATATATATATATATATATATATATATATATATATATATATATATATATATATATATATATATATATGTATATATATATATATATATATATATATATATATATATATATATATATATATATATATATATGTATATATATATATATATATATATATATATTTTTTTCTCTCTCTTTTGTTTTCTATTGTTTATTGTTTGATTGTTTATTGTTTAAGGAAATTCTACCATTGCTGTTCATTGTTCTTTAGTTTTAGCAGGTCGCTTTCGTAAATGAGCCCATGAGGTTCAAAAGATTTACCTGACTAAATAAAGGTTGAATGAATGAAAAAACCCAGCACGCGCACACGTACTGAGGGAGGAAGTATTAACGATGCTACAGAAAGGAGTAATAAGTTTGGTCCTGAAACACAAACTACGCTCCGGTCACTACAGCAAGTACTTCCTGGTGCCCAAAAGAGATCAATCCCTGAGACCGATCCTGGATCTCAGGACCCTGAACAAGAGAATAAGAACTTTCAAGTTCAGGATGCTTACACTGCGGCAGGTCCTCCAGTCTGTGAGACCTGGAGACTATGCATATACAGTGGATTTGAAGGACTCCTATTTCCATGTGGGCATGTGGAGGAGGCACAGGAAATTCCTCCGTTTTGCTTTCGAATGGAAGGCTTACGAATTCAAAGCCTTACCCTTCGGTTGGAAGACTGCTCCTTGTACATTTACTAAATGTCTGGACATAGCCCTGACCCCTCTTAGGAATCAAGGAGTCAGAATTATGAACTACCTGGATGACCTCCTGATTCTGGCCAGAAGCAGAATACAGGTCCAGTCACACTCCTGTAGGGTGATTTCTCACCTGGAGTCTCTCGGTTTTGTCATAAACCTACAAAAGAGTAACCTGATCCCATCACGGACTGCCGTATTTCTGGGGGTACAGGTCGACACCATCAGGTACAAAGCATGGCTCTCAAAGGAACGTGTTTCCTCGATTCGCCATTGCCTGGCAAAGTTCAAACTGAATCAGCGGGTCCCCATGAAAATGTGCCAACGCCTCTTAGGCCCCTTGGCGGCAGCCATACCCTGCGTGACACACGCATTGCTGAAAATGTGGGCCCTACAAATATGGCTAAACCAACAAACACGACCTGCCCTGCTTGGTCGAGCAGGAAAGGTTAGAATCGATTCAGAGTGCATGAGGGCCCTGGAACCTTGGAGAAACTTGTCTGTTTTCACGGAAAGGGTCCCGTTAGGTAGGGTGTCATCCCGTGTGGTCATCACGACGGACGCCTCGAAAACAGGATGGGGGGCAGTCTGCAGAAATCAGAATGCCCGAGGCCTTTGGAAAGAACAGGAAGTGAGATTACACATCAACTTCCTGGAATTGTTGGCCGTTTTCCTGTCAGTAAAATACTTTTTTGGCAAAGGTCTGATTACAGGACAGCACGTCCTAGTAAAATCAGATAACAGAACCACGGTGTCCTTCATCAACAGGGGGGACAAGATCCCAAGCCCTCCTCGGCCTGACGCAGAGGATGCTCACGTGGTGTGCTCCAAGAATATTGTCGCTCAGGGTGACTCATGTTCTGGGTGAACTGAATTATGGAGCGGATGCCCTCTCGAGAGGGCCTCTTTTGGCAGCAGAATGGAGACTGAACCCACAAGTCGTGGAGCAGGTCTGGTCATGATTTGGGAGAGCCTCGGTGGACTTGTTCGCATGCAGAGCTAGCTCACAATGTGACCTCTACTTCTCTTTGAAGGAAACAGACGCACCGTTGGGAACGGATGCTTTGGCCCATGATTGGCCAGCAGGGGTGCTGTACTATGCTTTTCCACCTGTCCCTCTGATCCAGGTGACACTGGAACGTGTACGTGAGGGAGCCCCCTGATACTGATATCCCCCAGGTGGCCGCAGAAACCGTTGTTCCCGGAACTGATCTCAATGTTGTCAGGGATACCATGGCAGTTGCCTTCTTACAGGGGCCTGCTGACTCAGGCACGTGGGCAGCTTCTACACCCACGTCCGGAGCTGTGGCAGCTTTTAGCCTGGCCACTGAAGGGAACTGGCTGAGGGCCTAAGGTTTGACTGTTTTTTCAACAAAAAAAAAACAGCAACATACACAGGGGAGACCCTTAGTGTTTATGTTTACTTGGGAGATGTTCTGTGGAAGGGTTCCCCTCTCCTCTAACAGGTCTCCAACATCAGGATGGGCCCCCTCTGACAGTCCTAGTAAGTTGTCTGTTCAGGGAGCAGATAAGGGACTCGTACGTGCCCCTTGTTTGTATGAAATTTTTGCCCCTGTGGGACCAGGAAGGTCACCCTATGTTTGAACAGGGTTCTTTACCTACACATTGCCATCTGGTTTGCCAGTGGCTTAAGGGGTCTCTTTGCTCTTTTCCTCCTGCTTCCCAAATTTCCAGGGAAGAAGGAGATGGTGGGCAATCACACTAGCGGAGCACGTTTGTGCTGCCTCTAGCTGGTGTTTCATCAATATGTCCAGTGGTAACATCAGGTTGATGTTTCTACATTTGGTGTTTTCTTCTCAGACTGTGCCCTCTACATACCTTGTAGAGATCGGCTGGGAAATGCCTGTCGTATTAAGGCAGATGTTCTCACAAGCATGCATTTTACTGAGCATTTCAAGGGCGTGAATGAATTATGTTCCCATAGCAATATGTTGCACCGAGTGACTGACTGATAAGGGAACTGAAAGTTATGCACCATAACTCATGTTCCCTGAAGGAAGGGAACGAGGTGCAACATAGTTGGCCCTTTCAATGCTGAAAGCTCGGTGAAGTGCATTTTGGAGAAAGTAGGATGGGCGTCCGCGTCTTAAATACCCAGAGGGCGGGGACTCTGGTGTGACGCTGACGCCCCGGCCATAAAGGCGTGAATGTATTCCTTCAGGTAATCGTGCGGGGGCGCAATTTCCCATAGCAATATGTTGCACCTCGTTCCCTTCCTTCAGGGAACATGAGTTATGGTGCATAACTTTCAGGTTTCAGTCACTATGCTGCAAAATGTGATGGAGAGTCGTTCCAACTAGCGGTGGGAACACATCTCACTTCTTCCACTCGACAGAATATGCTGAGAGTCACAAGATGAAGCACAATAAAAGTTTGAGCCAATGTGTCCCTGAAACAACACCCCCAGCTGTATAAGAAGAGAAACATGGGTTAGCTTATGTTGTTTAAAATCAAAAAACGTTCAGTACAAAGACAACTGGACTATATACCAGTCATCCAAGACATGATTTGTTTTTGTGTTGAACGTTTTATGATTTTATCATGTCCTGGATGACTGAGAATCTTTACCACCATTTGTTGTTTAAAGTTAAAACTATTAATATTGACAAAGTTGAGAGTTTTATGTTTATTTGACGATGCTTTCAGAATTTTGTTGAAGGCTAAATACAAATAAAAGGTGAAGATTAATTTATTTGTACAGTTTTTCTGAGGCTTTTATATTGTTTATATCAATATCAAATTATATCGTTATCGACCAAAATTAAGAAATATATTGTGATAAAAGTTTTGGTTGTATCGTCCAGCCCTAATAGAACATAAACCTCAGTTTTGAGACTTAGTCAAAGTCAAAGTCAAAGTCAAAGTCAACTTTATTGTCAGAACTGCAATATGTACAGGACATACACAGGACCGAAATTGCGTTTCTCTCAGTCCCTCGGTGCAACAGTAACCATCTAAACACTAAACACTAAAACATTTAATACACATAAGCATAAAATAGTAAAAAAGTGTAACACTGTCCTGAGTTTTTTCATAATAGTATAAAAGTATGAAAATTTACACCAACACTGAAACACCAAACACCCCTAAAACACCAAACACCCAATGAACATAAGCATAAAATGAAATAATAAAAGTGTAATACTGTCCTGAGTTTTTGCATAGTAGTATGAAAAGTATAAAAACGTAAATCTATAAAATAAACTGAAGTTTCTAGCGTTGACATTTGCAAAGAGTGGCACAGCAGCATATAAGTTGATGTACACAGTATATGTATGAGGTAGTTGATGTTGGTATAGAGGCAAAGTGGCATATGCAGTAAGGCACATAAGGCACATTTGGCATCCTTAGATAAGGCTAGTCAGAGAATGCTGTATATGTATCTGCAGTAGTGTAGATAAAAGTAGTGTAAATGTAAACAGTAGTAATAAATGTAAAGCAGTAGTAATAAATGTAAACAGTATTAATAAATGTAAACAGTGAATGTAAACAGTAGTATGACTATAGGCAGTAATGTAATACAAACATTAGTGCAAATATGAGAAGTAGTGCAAACTGAATGAACACATGACCGAGAGTTTAGTGAATAACCCGTTTGATGACACAGAGTCCAGTGTTAAAAACTTTGTGTTGAGTGGTAATGTGTGAGAAAGTTTTTTGTGTTAAGGCAGTTCAAATGGGAGGGGAGGCAGAGCAGGCAGAGTGTTTAGCATTCTGACTGCCTGATGAACAGAGCTGTCTCTCAGTCTGCTGGTACGAGCCTGGAGACTCCTCAGTCTCCTCCCTGATGGCAGCAGTCTAAAGTTTCTAAAGTCTTATTGATGGGATGGATGAATTAAAGGCTTGTTGAGGTTGTGTCAAAATCAATGGGATTACTGCTGTCATAAAACAACTGCAGTCTGAAAAATTTTAGACAAGTTCATGTGAAGACTGTTCCAAACTTTCACTTTGCAGCTAGACTTACTTTACGTCTCCAGCTGAAACATAATTACAGTTCTGCAGGAAGTGCTACCCCTAAATGCTACTTCCACCATTTGGCTTTGAAAATAATTTCAGATATTTATATGGAAGGTCATGTGTTGTGAAACTAATTGCAATGTACGTGTTTATAAAACATTATTTTCAGAAGCTATAGATTTTTTTTACCAAGGTTTTCAGTCTATTTTCTTCTAGTTCTGTTCAAACTAGCTGTTGGCTCATCAGTTCAATCAGCGTTAAACTCCCTTTCTCCAAATGGAGGTCATTCAAAAAACTATCTACAACAGGTTGTTCAGACCTCTTCACAGAGCTGCTCTTCAAAAACATATGAACTATTAATTTATAATAATAAGCAATAATATTATTGTAGCTTATGCTTTTCACTGTAGAGACTATTTATGTTAGTTGAAAGCCCTAACACACAGAGACAACATTCATTCAACCTTTATTTAAACAGGTTAGTCTCATTGAGTCACGAGGACTCATTTACAAGAGAGACCTGTTTACTTGACTTTGTCCCTGAGACAGATGTGTAAAGCACGGATGGTATCAAAGCTATTATAAGCTCATCCCTGCAGCACCTTGGATATATTTCTTTGAAAACATCTATAAAAAAAATTTTCTTTAGTATCCTCGAAAAATGATTTCACTCCTCTCTTGTATAATTGAGATGGAAGGTCTCAGGTTTTATACTTCTCTTTATCACTTTAATGGAACAGAAGCTGAAGAGGATGGAAATGCCTTTGTGAAAGAGTAAATGCAGATGTGTGATGCAGATATGAGATTCAGTTTTATGCCGAAGGCCAGAGATCCACAGTTAATGTTCAGTAGATGCAGCTATGGATGCAAATACATGCTATGCTTCAAATTAAAATCCTCTGTCTCAGATAAAGTTTATTCTCCAGTTTAATTGTGTCTAATGAGGGAAATAATAATCCTCTATGTGCTTTACTCTCGGCATCTGAGTGCTTTACTGTATTTGCATGTATAATATTTGCCAAAAAAAACTAATGTTCGTCATTTATGAGCCCTACAAATTATAAGACATGAGTCCAACCTTTGCGGCTCACCTTCTGGTTAGTAAATCTCTCATTGTGTGCCGTTAATGTTTGTTGGACTAATATCAAGCAGTCACTAAAGCCAGGAAGCAGCAGCTGCCAACCTGGAGACCTTGAAAAGGAAATCCTGCCTCGTTTATTAAAAAATGTGTGGTGGGCAGTGCTCTTTCTGTCTGCTGCTTTAGTCACCGCTCTCTTTGTTTACTTTGTGTTGCTGTTTCTGGCAGGCTCTTGACTAGAACAGTCAGAGACTCTTCATGCCGCTTGTCTGTCAAACTGACTGTGAGCGGCTGAGAAAGCATGATAGACAAAGAAAGATGTGGCTTCTGCTGACTGTTTCTCTGAAGCCAAAGTACAGTGGCCCTAAGGTGTAAATGAACAACATTTGAAAAAACAGAATCACATTTGAAAAAACAGAATTATATTAAGCCAAAGCGGAAGTGGCCAAAGCGGAAGTGGCCCGAATCACATGAGGAAAAAAACTGAATTAAGCCAATGCCGAAGTGGCCAAAGAGGAAGTGGCTGAAGCAGAAGTGGCCCGAATCACATTAGAAAAAAGGGAATTACATTTTTAAAAATTGAATTACATTTGAAAAGAACAGAATCACTTTTTTTTTAAATGAAATGACATTTGAAAAAACAGAATTACATTAAGCCAAACAGGAAGTTTTTTTTTTTACTTTATTAACAGCATAAAACCGAACAACAGAACAATACTGTATACAGTACACACACAACAGAGATACAGTTAGCAGGCTATCCTTTTAACTGTATCTCCATTGTGTGTGTACTGTATATTGTTCTGTTGTTCGGTTTTATGCTGTTAATAAAGTTTTTTTTAACTTCCTGTTTGGCTTAATGTAATTCCGTTTTTTTTTTCAAATGTCATTCTGTTTTTTCAATGTAATTCTGTTTATTCTAATGTGATTCGGGCCACTTCCGCTTCAGCCATTTCCGCTTTGGCTTAATGTGATTTTGTTTTTTCAAACGTAATTCTGCTTTTTATGTGATTCCGGCCACTTCTACTTTGGCTTAGTGGAAATTTGTTTATTCTAATGGCATTCTGTTTTTTTTGTGTGTGTTTTTTTATATAATTCCATTTTTTTCAAATGTAATTCCGTTTATTCTAATGTGATTCAGGCCACTTCCACTTCAGCCACTTCCGCTTCAGCCACTTCCGCTATTCCGTTTTTTCTAATGTGATTCCATTTTTTTCTAATGTGATTCTGTTTTTTTCTAATGTGATTCCATTTTTTTCTAAACGTAATTCTGATTTTTATAATGTGATTCCGGACACTTCTGCTTTGGCTTAATGTAATTCCATTTTTTCAAATGTTGTTCATCTAAACCTTCGGGCCACCTTACCAAAGTGAACTGAACCTTGTTGATACTTTAGGCAAAGGCTTCAGATATTCAAGACGATCACGATAGGTTAACAAAAATCAAAACACTTTTTGCACATTCTCATTAAATGAGTGGAAAATGGAAAACTCAAATAACAAATGCAGAGAGAAATGCAGGCGAGACAGGAGGTAAAATGGTTTTGTTTCAAGAAGTGATAAGAAATGAAAGCGGGCCACGGCTCAAATGAAACTGTTATTTTAAAAGGGAAATAGAGGATGAAGGGCAGCTGCCGCACAAACCATGACAATTTAAATTGTTCACATAATTGCTAGACAAGCTGTGGTGCCAAGAGAAAGAGTTGGACAGTTCTGAAAGTCAAACTGCAGTTTGGCAGAAGATTCAGACCCTGGACGGCTTTCTGGCTAATCTCAAAAATCATTTGGACAGAACGTTTGATACGAGGAACAGCATCAAAAATATCTCGCTGCTGATGTGACGTTCGAGCATGAAGGCCATGTTTAAGTAAAGCACAGCTGACAAAAATGAAGCTTTTTTCTGACATTAAACCAGTTCATTTAATAGTAAAAGTTAAGCTATTCAAAGTTATTTAAGTTTGTATTAAATATTTCTAATTAAACTGAAACTACCACAGATTTTGAAAAAACTGGGTTCAAGCAAAGCTCTCTGTAGTATCTAATTTAAATCTATTTAACTATCGATTATAAAAATAACAATACAGTAGTCCCTCGATTATCGCAGGGGTTAGACAGGAATATAAGGAGATGGGACATAGAGCAAAGAGGGAAGTAGCTAAGGCAAAGCAGAGGGCGTACAATGAGTTGTATGGGAGACTGGACACTAAAGAGGGCGAGAAGGACTTGTACCGATTGGCAAGACAGAGGGATCAGGCTGGAAAGGATGTGCAGCAGGTTAGGCTTATTAAAGATGGGAATGGGAATGTTCTAACAAGTGAGGAGAGTGTGATGGGAAGATGGAAGGATTACTTTGAGGAGCTAATGAATGAAGAGAATGAAAGAGAAAGAAGAGTGGAGGTCATAGAAACTGTGGACCAGGAAGTGGGAAAGATTAGTGAGGGTGAAGTCCGGAAAGCTCTGAAAAGAATGAAGAAGGGGAAGGCAGTAGGACCTGATGACATACCAGTGGAGGTTTGGAAATGTCTTGGAGAGATGGCAGTGAGGTTTTTGACTCAAATATTTAATGGAATATTTGAGGGTGAGAAAATGCCTGAAGAATGGAGAAGAAGTGTGCTGGTTCCCATTTTTAAGAACAAGGGTGATGTACAGAGTTGTAGCAACTACAGGGGAATTAAGTTGATGAGTCACACGATGAAGATCTGGGAGAGAGTTGTGGAAGGAAGGCTTAGACAAGAGGTGACTATCTGTGAGCAGCAGTATGGTTTCATGCCAAGAAAGAGCACCACAGATGCCATCTTTGCTTTGAGGATGTTGATAGAGAAGTACAGAGAGGGTCAGAAAGAACTCCATTGTGTGTTTGTGGATTTAGAAAAAGCATATGACAGGGTGCCAAGAGAGGAGGTGTGGTATTGCATGAGGAAATCTGGAGTGGCAGAAAAGTATGTTAGACTGGTACAGGACATGTATGAAGACAGCAGGACAGTGGTGAGATGTGCTGTAGGAGTGACAGATAGCTTCAAGGTGGAGGTGGGATTGCATCAAGGATCGGCTCTGAGCCCCTTCTTGTTTGCTCTGGTGATGGACCGACTAACAGATGAGGTCAGGCAGGAATCCCCATGGACTATGATGTTTGCAGATGACATTGTGATATGTGGTGAGAACAGGGAACAGGTGGAAGAGAACTTGGAGAGGTGGAGGTATTCACTTGAAAGAAGAGGAATGAAAGTCAGCCGTAGTAAGACAGAGTACATGTGTGTGAATGAGAGGGAGGCCAGTGGAACAGTGAGGCTACAAGGAGCAGAGGTCACAAAGGTGCAGGACTTCAAGTACTTGGGGTCCACTGTCCAGGAAAATGGGGAATGTGGTAAAGAGGTGAAGAAGAGAGTCCAGGCAGGATGGAGTGGATGGAGAAAAGTTTCAGGAGTGATTTGTGACAAAAAGGTGTCAGCAAAGGTCAAAGGAAAAGTTTACAAGACAGTGGTGAGACCAGCTATGTTGTATGGTCTGGAGACAGTGTCATTGACAAAAAGACAGGAGAAAGAACTGGAAGTAGCAGAAATGAAGATGCTGAGGTTCTCCTTAGGAGTGACAAGGATGGATAAGATCAGGAATGAGATAATCAGAGGTACAGCACATGTTGAACAACTGGGAGATAAAGTTAGGGAGGCCAGACTGAGATGGTTTGGACATGTCCAGAGGAGGGACAGTGGGTATATTGGTAGAAGGATGTTAGAAATGCAGCTGCCAGGAAAAAGACAAAGAGGGAGACCAAAGAGGAGATACTGTATATGGATGCAGTTAGAGAGAACATGAAGGTACAGGTAGTCCCCGATTTACGAGCGAGATCCGTTACAACGAGGCGCTCGTAAACCGGAAATCTCGTAATTTGGAACGGCCGCCACGCTTCTCGTAAGTCCGGAATTTCGCTCGTAAATTGGAACGGTTTTGCTAGCGCGACTACGAACACTCGTTTTTCATCGAAAAACTGCTTATGAGTGCATAAAAATGATCGGAAACGTGTGTCCACATGTTTAGCTAACGAACTGTGGTGAAAAAACACAGGAAAACTCAGTATTTTTTGCGTTTTTTCCAAAATTCGCCAGCTCGTAAGTCTGGAACCTCGTAGATCAGAGCGCTCGTAAATCGGGGACTACCTGTAGTTGGAGTGAGGACAGAGGATGCAGAGGACAGAGTGAGGTGGAGGAGGGTGACTCGCTGTGGCGACCCCTGAAAGGGAAAAGCCGAAAGAAGAAGAAGAAGTCCCTTGATTAGTTGGCTTCTGGGTATTGTAGTTCTCTTTGACTGGCATTACATTAACATTACACTGACATTACAGGCTCATTGAAAGATAACTATAAAATGGCAGCATCTGTCCAAAATATTTTTTTATGAACTTTTAATGCCACACCGTCCCAATCACGCAAGTAATATTAAAGTTGACAATAGTTGAAAAAACTCAAAGGAACGAGTCCACAAAAGTCAAACCACAAAGTAGTGAGGAACTACTGTAATAATAAAATAAAATAAAAATCTCACCAATCTCACAATACTAAAAGGCTCTGATTAGCTTTATTGTCAGTAAATCATATTATATCAATATGACCCTTGAGACTTTTTTCTTTTGACACAAATAAGATTTAACGTTGGAAAAATAAACACATTTAGTCACTTCCCCCCCCCCCCCTTGTCCTGTTGGGCATTGTGACACTCAGAATTATTGTACAAAATATGAGTGTCAAGGTGAAGCTGAACAGATTTCCTTTCACAAGCAGAGCATTAATCAATCAATCAATCAATCAACTTTATTTGTATAGCACATTTCAAAAACCATAAGGTTAACCAAAGTGCTTTACAACAACATGAAAGACAAGTCAATTAAAACGATAAAAAACATAAAAAACATACAAAAAATACAAAATACATGTACCAGTCTTTCTGCGGGTGTATTAAAATGCCATAAAAATAAGATCACGTTTTAAAAGCCAAAGAATGAAAGTGTGTTTTTAAAAGGGATTTAAAAACAGGAAGAGAGGAGGCCTGTCTGACACGCAAGGGTAAGTTGTTCCACAGCCTGGGAGCAACGACAGAAAATGCTCTGTCACCTCTGAGCTTCAGCCTAGTTTTAGGCACTGTCAACAGCAACTGATCAGCTGATCTTAGAGATCGAGGAGGGCAGTAAGGCAGAAGCAGCATTATGGCTGGCCTTAATGCTCCACTTGATATATAAATAAAACTTTATTAGAATTTGCTTTAGGTTTGTTTAAGATGTAATGGACACGGAGATGGAAAGACAGAACAAAATAAAGCTAGAAAAGTGAGAAAAGGGGTAAAAGAGAAAGAAGGAGATACGAGTAAAGGAGAGAGAGCGGTATACTGTAAAGAGAACACAAATCAACATAATTGAAGTCTGCCTCTAGACCTGCGGAAAGAAAAAATGACAAAACCGAGAAACTACAACAACAAACAACATATATAATGATACTTATAACATCATTAGAAAGTATTTTATACGGCACATGATAATATAAGATGTATTTAGTGGCCACCACAACCCAATTGAGTGTGTATCTGATAAACACCTGAATCTAAACACATGTGTGAGCTTGTCACTATAAGATTTCTCCATAAGAATGTTCAATAGTGGATGTGGGGACCCACAGACCCGTCCTCACAGGACACGATGGTAACACAGGGAGGACCGGAGCCACAGACACACAATGGTCCCCATGCCCGGAGCCCCGGGAGTCCCCCAACAGGGACAATTGCACCCACCCACCCCCAGTGGGCTCTGATATATAATCAAATGCTGCTGAGTCTGTTTCAGTAGCAGTACAGTATAGCATTTGCTCCCCATCCATTGGCGTGGTTCACCTTGGCTCTGACGTGTAAAACTTCACAAACATTTCATGTTGGTGGCTTCTCAACGCACAATGAAGTCCCAGCAGGAGCCGACTGTGTTCTTTTTATTTTATTTTTGCAATTCAGCATAGCTCTGCTTTATATCAGTATTTCATTTGAGGGACATTCAGAACGTTTCAGCTGCATTCAACTCGCAACCCAGCAGCAACCGAAGGAACTCCAGCAGCCATCCAGGTGCTTTGGAGCTGATTTGAATACATTTCAGTGGCAGTCAAGATAATTCCAGGTCCTTCTGCCAAGTGACTCCCTGTGTTGTGTTGCCTTTAATGTTAAGATTTGAAGTAGATTACCATTTCACCTCTGTCTCAAATAGTATCATAATATTTAGAATGTGGTTGGGATCCCGAACGATGACTTAGAACGGATCGGAATACATTTTAAACACTGTTCAACATTTCTTCACCTGGAACACATCTGGAAAGTTTGGAATGTTTGGAATGTCGTCAAAATGCAGCCAGAACTTTTAGAAATCTTAGGATATCCAGAAATATACAAAAAAACTGTCATTCCAACAGCATTCCAGCTCATCCTGCCTCTAATGTGACCACAAGTTTAGAAATGGTTCTATTTGGCTAGTACAGTTTGATTCATGCTGGTTCCAAATAAGTGTGACTGAAGGGTTCCTGTGCTGGACATGCAGCCTGTCCAGGGCGGACCCTGCTTCTCTTTACAGTGACTGTTGGTGATAGACACCAGATCCCCACAACTCAGAAAAAATAAGTGGGTAAATGATGGATGGATGTACAAGTACATTTAAATTTTTGTGACAAACTTATGAAGAAAAAAACAACAAAGCCATCCTGCAGTTTTAAAGGTATAAGCAACCAGTAGACATTCCAGGTGAATTTGTTTGGGGCTTTTTAGGGCTTGCTATGATCTTGTTTTTGTGCTTATTCTGTCATCTGGTGATAATTGAAAACTGAAAATGATCACACCTTCTGAAGTGGGTTCTTCTGAGCAGTGAGAAGATGAGTTAGTTGTTCTAATACAGTAGTTGCTCCTGTTTTGGTCCTCAGCTTGCATCAGAGAATAACTGTGGTTTCTTAAAGGATCTTTAAACCATATCTGCTGTCTCCTCTCAGTGTTTAGATGCAAGTCGGTGTTCTGTGAGCTCCTCCTACCTTTCCAAACTTCTCATCTATTTTTGGAAAGAAAGTCCATACACCCTCTGTCAAAAAACCTTTAGAGATTTTTACACCATTCTTTCTTTTACTCCTAAAATGTCACTACTTTAGTTAAAAGCAGCAAAGATCAGAGTTTTCTCTTGAAAATAACCTATGTTGCAAAAAAAGTTACATAGACTAAGTGGAAAAGTTGATAGGAATGGGGAAGAAGCCTATAAGTGCTGATCTTTAACTCCTTGACATTATACCTGTTTTCTGTTCCTGAGCTATTGAAACCTTCAGGTTTTGCTGTAAATCCCTGTTAAAGGCCACCACTCCAGCAGAAAAGTATAACACTTGGAGCTTCTCCTCTGTGGGACAACAAAAGCTGTTTCTAATCTATTTTATTCTAACATATCAGTATCTACAGTTTCATTGGGTCCCAGGCTTGTGTAAGGGTCCTCATTGTAAACACTACCGTATTTTCCACCTGATAAGTCTCACCTTTCTATAAGTCGCTTTGTCCAATTATTGGCGATAAATTGGAAAAATCCATAAACATGTCACACCTTCAGTTAAGTCGCATCTATTATGCGTCACCGCTACGCGACGCGTCAGCGCCTCATTTGCCCTGCTGAAAATGGCGGCCACAGAAGCGAGCAAGCACGGAAGGACTTTACAAGATTAACACGATAAAAACAATAATTTTTTTGCTGAAAATTATCGCAAAGATGTGTCTTAGCTGAACTTTTCTTTAATAAATGAATGCAATGTCAAATCAGCGGGATTTAAAAAGTAGTTTTGTTACGTGCACGCGCATGGGTGGGATGGCTTTATTTCTTTAAATTTAGCTAAATAAACGCTTAAAAAATATATTTCTTTGCTGACATTATAGCACAAGTGTTCCTGAGCTTAACCGTTCCTTAATAAATTCATGAAATGGTCAAATCAGCTGGATTTAAATTGTTTAGCTTTAAAGGACAACACCGTGACAGTAACAATTCACCATATTGGACAATTACTGTAGTAGAATATGATGTCTATTTTCATTTTTGCATTTGGGCCAGGCGAGTGTAAAAAAAACACACAAAAAACAACGGAGTCCCGGAAGCATCCGGAAACCCCGCCGATGATTGCCGAACTCCGGAATGACGTAATTAAAAGATCCAGTCAGAAGGCACTGCAATGATCTTACATTCCGACTTTGCCACACAGTCATAACCAGTCATTTTTTATCCTCCATCCTTACACATGTAAGTGCTAAAACCTCACTTCACCCGCTGCTGCAGCCGCGGACACACAGAGCTCAGACCCGGACACTCATAGCTGAGAACCAACGGTCATCGCTGCTGCAGCCGCGGACACACAGAGCTCAGACCCGGACACTCATAGCTGAGAACCGACGGTCATCGCTACTGCAGCCGCGGACACACAGAGCTCAGACCCGGACACTCATAGCTGAGAACCGATGTCATTGCGGCTGCAGCGGACCTCATGTCACCCGTGCGGTTACATACAGTGCCCAGCAGACACACACCGCAATGTAATGCCGAGAAAAAACGAGAACTGATGGACACATTATTATGCTAACTAGCATTAGCATTAGCATTATGCTAACTAGCCACAGGATAGCAACACAGATTTTCATGAAAAAGTGGCGTGAATATTACCAAACTATGGTACATTTAAAAGCCTGCTCTATTATTCATTCTGTTCTGATGTCAAAAGTTAAAAAATTTAATTGAGCAAAAGTCCTACCCGCAAAACCTCCCGTTTTCTCACAACTGTTGAGGTGCGAGCCTTCTTCGTTGCTCGGTCCTCGGAGGGAGATGAGTCCAGTTTTCCAGTTGGCACAGCGTCTTCCGTCAGTCTTGTACAACTTTTCCCCTTAAATCCAAATGCCTGCATCATTGCTGACTCGTAGTCTTCCGGTTTAAAGTGTTTTGAACACAAAACACTGCTACGCGATGGAGCAATGAAGTCAGCTCGTTTGACTTGAACAAACTTTATCCATGCATTCTGAATCCTTTTGATTTTGGTGAAATAATGAACACTAACGCCATCCTTCGAGGTATTGCTGCAGATCGGTTCGGCATTTTCTTAGTTGTATTCGTAACTACTCTGGTCAGAAATAAGAAAGCTACGTTGATGCATGATGCTCGTTATAACTCCGTCTCAAGATGGATCCTTCAGTGACGTCAATGCCCATATATGGAGAGGGACACATTATGCCGGAGCCGCTGCGTTAAAATCTCCTTTAAGTCGTGAATTAACACATTTAGCGTTATTTCTCTATAATATCAATAAAACGCTCCTGTTTTATTATTTAAGTCACTACTACATATTAATGGCAATGCAATTTGAAAACATGGTGGGTGTTGTCCTTTAACTTCTTCTAAACTGTCGCGTGCGCTGCGAAAATAAATTATAAATAAATCGGATTTTAGCTCAAATGTCTCATACAGGTAACAGTTTGTAAATGTGCACAGAGTAATTACTTTCTGTAAGTTTGATAAAAATCTGTCCTGTAGATCATGAGTTATTTATCTAAATAGTACGTGTTTACGGTAACTAACCGCTAACAAACAACAATGCTAAAAGATCGAATTTTAGCTCTAAACATCTCCTACAGCTAACAGTTTGTAAATGTCCACCAAATAATTACTTTCTGTAAGTTTAAAGAAAATCTGTCCTGTGGTTTCGTAGTTCATACCTCCAGAGCAGGAGGCCGGGCTGAGACAGAGTCAGTCCGACCAGATGAGGCTGCCGTCGGACACATGAGGTGGGAACGGTTGGTGTACCCTAGCGGACAAAAGTGGTACTGCACCATTTTTTGTCAAAATGAAAAACGGTCATATCTGAGCCA